>VIEB01000057.1:467579-504239 GCA_006547085.1 Malus baccata | reverse complement strand
TTTTTGAAGATCTATTTGTTGAAATGCTTCCTAAATTTGTAACCCACGGCTATTTATCCCTGAACTTTTAACTTAAGCAAATTACCCTACAAAATTTATTTACGTCTAAAATTCCCCTTGCTATTAAATGTTTCTATATTTCATCCAGTTTAGAGGGCAAAATCGTTGTTTAGGTGAGGGGTGAATTTGATCTGGGATTGAGGTCGGCGAAGGGTGTGGGAAGGGTTGGGGTAGGTGGGGGGTGTGAGCGGGGATGGTAGGGGATACAATCGCGTAGGAGAGGGAGAGAGAAAGAGAGAGATGTGGTTTCTTTTATTTCTCTTTTAATTTGAATTTTTTCTTTTCCTAATCTTATTTTATTTTTGTGATTTTAAATTCTCAAAATCAACGACAAAATGTGATGAGATTTAACTGAAAGGGTGAATTTAGAAATAAATAAAAGTTGAAGGGGGTAATTAGCTGAAATTAAAGTTTAGAAGGTAAATGGCAGTGGGTTATAAGTTTAGGGTGAAATTTGGCAAATAGGTCGTTTTTTAACAAATAATGTTAAAGAGACCACATATTTGTACTACAACCATATAATTGACGACATGTAAACATTACTTACCACATCAGATAGTATACAAATGTGGCACAAAAATTGTGATCTCCTTAAAAAATTTAATTTTTTTTAAAAGGGCATCAGCTGACAGCTTCGCCATGGCAACCCATCTAAGAAGACTCGCAGAGATATTTCAGTCTTCTCTTGACTATTATAGTGTGGTTCACCAAAACCAAAAATCGAAATCAAGACGTGTCGTGAAATACGATCCTAAAATTCGTTCCCAACCATTGAACCACCCCATGGTGGTTTCTTAGAATTGAAAACTTATTAACTAATTTCAAAAAAACCAAAAACTGAAAACTATTGTAGGCCTAATTTACTGAACCATATAAAGGGCATAGAGAGAAAGAGAGAGATGTGTAATTGTGAGGTGTGTGTTATATCACTCAATTATACCTAGGGAAGGTAATCTCATTACCTTAATAGAATGACAACTTTAATAGGATAATATATAGTATAAGAGATATGGTAGAATCCCATCAAAAAAACCAAAAACTGAAAACTATTGTAGGCCTAATTTACTGAACCATATAAAGGGCATAGAGAGAAAGAGAGAGATGTGTAATTGTGAGGTGTGTGTTATATCACTCAATTATACCTAGGGAAGGTAATCTCATTACCTTAATAGAATGACAACTTTAATAGGATAATATATAGTATAAGAGATATGGTAGAATCCCATAAGGATATCCCATATATGATAGGATTTACGTACACAATCATATTCCTAATCTAATAGGTCTACAACTCTCCCCATTGAGTGTGTAAATACTCAAATAAATGGCGAATCAGGTCTTCAACGATGAAGTATAGTTTATGAAGTCATCGGCACAATGAGCGAATGCGAGTCTCAAATCAATGGAAGAATGCATAAAAGGTAAAACTCACAAAACCTCGCTATGGTAAAACCCAAGGTGGGAGAAAAAAACTCATAGACTAAGGAGAAAAGTGAGAAGTTGCATTTAGTCAAAACTATATGCTTCTGGATGTAAGTAGAAGAGCTCACAAGAGTATGACCAGCCCAAGATGGGTGTCTCGTCAAAGGCTAGTTAGGTAGCAACAACCCAGTAGGAAAAATGCTCCTAATCGTAGGAAAAAGAGTAAATGCTCCTAATCGTAAGAAAAAGAGTAAATGATCCTAATCGTAGGAAAAAGAGTACATTAAGATCAAGTGAGTATACTTCTTGATACTCCCTCTGAGTTTGACAGAACTTCCAAATGAGAACTACAAGCATTGCATATGAATAGTTAGGCGTACCAATTCCTCGGACAAGCTTCTGGAAGATTGACTTCAGCAGTGACGTCGTGTAGAGGTCGACAAGGTTGTCTGGGATCGGCTTGCATGACTTCAATCTCCTGATGTTATGCTGATGTAGATGCAATATGTCTTGGTGTTGACTTTATTGATGTATCATGTCTTGGTTAGGTGGATACATGTGGCATAGTCTCCATGGATCATCGTTGGGACTCAACGATTGATGAAAACAATAAGTACTTCGAATATGCTCAACAAGAGCTTTCAACCATGTCTCACGTGTGGCATAGTGAAGTAAGGTGAGTCTTGGAACGATTCAAAGATTTCACAACTAAGGTCATATCGTGGACCTCTAAGATATTGCGATATCCCTAATGGTAAAGACATAATCATTTAGGGATGTACAGGTTTGATAAGTAACCAACGTCAGCATAACAAACAAGGCAAGCATTATTCCAAGGATCAAGGGGGTCGGATCCGCTCAGGATGCGTTGGGATTAGCCCAAATCCGTAGTACCTTCAAGGTTGTGGAAAAACGTCTTTAATACCAATTCAGTAGTTACGTGTAGGCATGGTACTGCACTTTTACCAATAGATCAACAGTGAAGGAGATGTTCTATCTCATGCAATAAGCTAAGTACAACGAAGCGCAAAATTTAACTCAGATATGAAACTTCGTATTTTATAACCTCTTCAAGGTATACTCAAAGGTAACAATTTTGGGGTGTAGTTAGACTGGTAGACCAAGTACCGTCAAAACAATGCTTGAACTTCAGGTAAAGGCATAAACAAGTTTTCCCAAGATCCATCATCTCATATTCCATCTTCAAGTGCGAGACAGTTTTCTCAAGCTCTTCCATAGTCGTAATGAGATTCATATCAATGACATAAACTGTAACTCTAGTACTTCGGAATATGACTTTATAGTTTAACACACAAGGGAATAGTTCATATCCCTAATTGATCAAATAATCACTTAGACGGGTATACCACATTCGTCGAATTGCTTCAATTTGTAAGTGAATGCGTCAAACGAGTTGAGAGGGTGTCCCGTGGTTTGGAACTATTTGAACCAATCTATGTAATTATTTGGGAACTTACATGTAAATCTCCGTACCAATATCCCCATGGAGAAACACTAACCACATTCATAATGCTGCAATCAATCACAGAGTGTTTGAGAGAAACCTTGCGCCATAAGCCGTGCATTACATCGTACTATTTCATTCATCTCATTACATTTCATTTCCCACATGTAACATAACAGGGTTACCTTAGACAGTCACGAAACTACAAGTCCAAACACACTTTGGTAAGAAATTTAACCTGGATTGTAATTTTGATTGTCCAATCAGTTCTACGTTGTCACTAATCAATAGAACAGGTTCGATATCATTGCTTTCATTTATGTCGGTAGCTACCATATAAGTGAAAACATCATCGATGATAATCTCATTTCAATTCCATTATCTCATCCAAACTAGTATACTGGACCAAGAACTTCAAGTCTCGGGAATAATCTAGATTAATCTCATGAGATGAAAATGATTTGAGACAACGATCAAATATAGATTCATGTTTGTGTTGTGACCTTCCTTTTCTAGGAAAGTGAATCCTATGAACTGAGTGATCTATCATGCTTAAGGCCAAGATAGATTGATTAGCTATCCGCCGGTGTACCGGACTGTCCAATAGGGGCAGCCAAACTGTCCAACAGGGTGGCACATCATTCGAGGATGTTGACTCGATGTCCATTAAGTACTACTATCCTTGCAAGCTTGTTTGCAACTGATATATAATCTCGTCACTTTAGCTAGATCAGAAGAATGCGTCTGGAGCAATATTTTGAAAGTTAGAATATTTCGCACTTGCTTATCACACTTGTGCTGTACAGAGATCGAGATAAGACATAGTGGGCAATGTTCACGGAAATTCACGTCGTTCTACAAGAACGTTGACGTTTTTATCTCCCGCTAATGGCGGGAAGACTGTCTCATTAAAGTGACAATCCACAAATGAGTGGTAAAAGATTGCTTCCAAGGGCTCTAAGAGAGCTAGTGTGAAGGAGAATTGTTATCGACAAAGATTCATAACCTTTTATGAAGACCCATATTGATACATTACGGCGACGCCACTTGGCACATGACATGCACACCCAAATGCGTTAGTACGAAACGTTAGGTTCATACCTAGTAACCAACTGTTACGTCAAATAGGTTGGGTGGCAATGGGCCTCAAGGCAAACCAACATAGTTATGTACAAGATTGTATTGCCCTAGGCAGAAACTGAAAGCTTAGTGTGTTCACCAAGGTCTAGACGATCATTTAATTTGCGCTTTATGATGACATTACAAGGCTATTTTGGGGTGAACATGAGAATTCGATGTTCAATTATGAACCCAAAAGTCATGCAATACTTATCGAAAATCTTCGATATAAACTCTCCGGCATTATCCAGTCTTCTAGACTTTATGGGATAAGTGGGGTGGTAAACCCTTAAAATTGGTCAGGAGGTTTAGCAGCAATGTGTGTGGAGTCATGCAAACCGATCCCAGACAACCTTGCCGACCTCTACACGATGTCACTGCCGAAGTCAACCTTCCAGAAGCTTGTCTGAGGAATTGGTATGCCTAACTACTCATATGCAATGTCTGTAGTTCTCATTTGGAAGTTATGTCAAATTCAGGGGGAGTATCCAGAAGTCTACTCACTTGATCTTAATGTACTCTTTTTCCCTACGATTAGGAGCATTTTTCCCACTGGGTTTTTGCTACCTAACTAGGTTTTAATGAGGCACCCATCCTGAGCTGATCATACCCTTGAGAGCTCTTCTACTTGCGTCCAAAAGACGTATAGTTTTGACTTAATGCAACTTCTCACTTTTCTCCTTAGACTATGGGTTTTTCTCCCATCTTGGGTTTTACCATAGCGAGGTTTTGTGAGTTTTACTTTTTATGCATTCTTCCGTTGATTTGAGACTCGCATTTGCCCATTGTGCCGACGACTTCATCAACTGTATTTACTTCATCAGTGAACACTTGATGCGTCATTTACTTGAGTATTTACACACTCAAGGGGGAGTGTTGCAGTCCTATTTAGAATAGGAATGTGATTGTGTAAATCCTAGGAAATATGGAAATGTATCTTATATTCCTATTAGGATTAGATTACCTTTTAAATGTTGTAATCCTAAAGGAAAAGGTTTTACCCTTCCTACTACTATAAATAAAGGCACAATAGGGTGAGATAACACACACCCACAATTACACATCTCTCTATTCTTCTCTCTATTGCCGCACCCCCTCTCTCTCTCTAAGACCTCCATAATTATTCAGTAAATTATGCCTACAACAATATATAAATAAAATGAATAAAATTTCGTGTGGTTACATGCCAAAAAAGAAAACCCCAAGAAAATATCGTATAGTCGGCCCAGTCCGGGTTTTTTCAATTTGTGGCTTGTTCAAGCGTCAGAGGTTGAGGGTGATGGAAGATTAAGAATAGAGGGGTAGAAGGTTACAAACTAATTTATTGGATTATTAATGGATACCTGTTAAAATCTGTTTAATTTGATTTCACCGATGTGAGATTGGTGGTGGTGATGATGATGGTGTAAGCTGAAATCAAATTAAATAATTCTTAATGGGTACTTATTAACAACTCAATAAATTAATTTGTCACATCTAAATAAAACGCAGCATTTGGTATTAACTTGATGAGAAAATTTGAGCATTGGTCCTATATATTTTTTTTCATCTAATTGGAGTTTTGAACTTAGTTTGGTAGTGATCTTAAACTTTTTACAATGTGCAATAATGATCATTTTGGATAATCGCTTCGAAAACTTATTAGTCCCTTGAAATCTTTTATTTTGGACAGAGATTATAATGGTGCTACCCAAAAGCACCTGCGATTCGCAGGTGATAAATTGGTGAACCAATTCTTAAAGATTTTAATTTAGATAGCAAAGCTTCAGAAACATAGGGACAAATACTCCAATTTAAGAAAACCTAGTCATGCATCAATACATGAATTAACATCTTATAACCTATTTTTAAGTGAAAAAAAAAATGATAACAATACTGGAGCAAGCCAAAACCGACTTACTTAAGTACCGTTTGATAACGGTTTTATTTTTAATTTTCAGTTTTTGAAGATCTATTTGTTGAAATTCTTCCTAAATTTGTAACCCACGGCTATTTATCCTTGAACTTTTAACTTAAGCAAATTACCCTACAAAATTTATTTACGTCTAAAATTCCCCTTGCTATTAAATGTTTCTATATTTCATCCAGTTTAGAGGGCAAAATCGTTGTTTAGGTGAGGGGTGAATTTGATCTGGGATTGAGGTCGGCGAAGGGTGTGGGAAGGGTTGGGGTAGGTGGGGGGTGTGAGCGGGGATGGTAGGGGATACAATCGCGTAGGAGAGGGAGAGAGAAAGAGAGAGATGTGGTTTCTTTTATTTCTCTTTTAATTTGAATTTTTTCTTTTCCTAATCTTATTTTATTTTTGTGATTTTAAATTCTCAAAACCAACGATAAAATGTGATGAGATTTAACTGCAAGGGTGAATTTAGAAATAAATAAAAGTTGAAGGGGGTAATTAGCTGAAATTAAAGTTTAGAACGTAAATTGGCAGTGGGTTATAAGTTTAGGGTGAAATTCGGCAAATAGGTCATTTTTTAACGAATAATGTTAAAGAGACCACATATTTATACTACAACCATATAATTGACGACATGTAAACATTACTTACCACATCAGATAGTATACAAATGTGGCACAAAAATTGTGATCTCCTTAAAAAATTTAATTTTTTTTAAAAGGGCATCAGCTGACAGCTTCGCCATGGCAACCCATCTAAGAAGACTCGCAGAGATATTTCAGTCTTCTCTTGACTATTATAGTGTGGTTCACCAGAACCAAAAATCGAAATCAAGACGTGTCGTGAAATACGATCCTAAAATTCGTTCCCAACCATTGAACCACCCCATGGTGGTTTCTTAGAATTGAAAACTTATTAACTAATTTCAAAAAAACCAAAAACTGAAAACTATTGTAGGCCTAATTTACTGAACCATATAAAGGGCATAGAGAGAAAGAGAGAGATGTGTAATTGTGAGGTGTGTGTTATATCACTCAATTATACCTAGGGAAGGTAATCTCATTACCTTAATAGAATGACAACTTTAATAGGATAATATATAGTATAAGAGATATGGTAGAATCCCATAAGGATATCCCATATATGATAGGATTTACGTACACAATCATATTCCTAATCTAATAGGTCTACAACTCTCCCCATTGAGTGTGTAAATACTCAAATAAATGGCGAATCAGGTCTTCAACGATGAAGTATAGTTTATGAAGTCATCGGCACAATGAGCGAATGCGAGTCTCAAATCAATGGAAGAATGCATAAAAGGTAAAACTCACAAAACCTCGCTATGGTAAAACCCAAGGTGGGAGAAAAAAACTCATAGACTAAGGAGAAAAGTGAGAAGTTGCATTTAGTCAAAACTATATGCTTCTGGATGTAAGTAGAAGAGCTCACAAGAGTATGACCAGCCCAAGATGGGTGTCTCGTCAAAGGCTAGTTAGGTAGCAACAACCCAGTAGGAAAAATGCTCCTAATCGTAGGAAAAAGAGTAAATGCTCCTAATCGTAAGAAAAAGAGTAAATGATCCTAATCGTAGGAAAAAGAGTACATTAAGATCAAGTGAGTATACTTCTTGATACTCCCTCTGAGTTTGACAGAACTTCCAAATGAGAACTACAAGCATTGCATATGAATAGTTAGGCGTACCAATTCCTCGGACAAGCTTCTGGAAGATTGACTTCAGCAGTGACGTCGTGTAGAGGTCGACAAGGTTGTCTGGGATCGGCTTGCATGACTTCAATCTCCTGATGTTATGCTGATGTAGATGCAATATGTCTTGGTGTTGACTTTATTGATGTATCATGTCTTGGTTAGGTGGATACATGTGGCATAGTCTCCATGGATCATCGTTGGGACTCAACGATTGATGAAAACAATAAGTACTTCGAATATGCTCAACAAGAGCTTTCAACCATGTCTCACGTGTGGCATAGTGAAGTAAGGTGAGTCTTGGAACGATTCAAAGATTTCACAACTAAGGTCATATCGTGGACCTCTAAGATATTGCGATATCCCTAATGGTAAAGACATAATCATTTAGGGATGTACAGGTTTGATAAGTAACCAACGTCAGCATAACAAACAAGGCAAGCATTATTCCAAGGATCAAGGGGGTCGGATCCGCTCAGGATGCGTTGGGATTAGCCCAAATCCGTAGTACCTTCAAGGTTGTGGAAAAACGTCTTTAATACCAATTCAGTAGTTACGTGTAGGCATGGTACTGCACTTTTACCAATAGATCAACAGTGAAGGAGATGTTCTATCTCATGCAATAAGCTAAGTACAACGAAGCGCAAAATTTAACTCAGATATGAAACTTCGTATTTTATAACCTCTTCAAGGTATACTCAAAGGTAACAATTTTGGGGTGTAGTTAGACTGGTAGACCAAGTACCGTCAAAACAATGCTTGAACTTCAGGTAAAGGCATAAACAAGTTTTCCCAAGATCCATCATCTCATATTCCATCTTCAAGTGCGAGACAGTTTTCTCAAGCTCTTCCATAGTCGTAATGAGATTCATATCAATGACATAAACTGTAACTCTAGTACTTCGGAATATGACTTTATAGTTTAACACACAAGGGAATAGTTCATATCCCTAATTGATCAAATAATCACTTAGACGGGTATACCACATTCGTCGAATTGCTTCAATTTGTAAGTGAATGCGTCAAACGAGTTGAGAGGGTGTCCCGTGGTTTGGAACTATTTGAACCAATCTATGTAATTATTTGGGAACTTACATGTAAATCTCCGTACCAATATCCCCATGGAGAAACACTAACCACATTCATAATGCTGCAATCAATCACAGAGTGTTTGAGAGAAACCTTGCGCCATAAGCCGTGCATTACATCGTACTATTTCATTCATCTCATTACATTTCATTTCCCACATGTAACATAACAGGGTTACCTTAGACAGTCACGAAACTACAAGTCCAAACACACTTTGGTAAGAAATTTAACCTGGATTGTAATTTTGATTGTCCAATCAGTTCTACGTTGTCACTAATCAATAGAACAGGTTCGATATCATTGCTTTCATTTATGTCGGTAGCTACCATATAAGTGAAAACATCATCGATGATAATCTCATTTCAATTCCATTATCTCATCCAAACTAGTATACTGGACCAAGAACTTCAAGTCTCGGGAATAATCTAGATTAATCTCATGAGATGAAAATGATTTGAGACAACGATCAAATATGGATTCATGTTTGTGTTGTGACCTTCCTTTTCTAGGAAAGTGAATCCTATGAACTGAGTGATCTATCATGCTTAAGGCCAAGATAGATTGATTAGCTATCCGCCGGTGTACCGGACTGTCCAACAGGGGCAGCCAAACTGTCCAACAGGGTGGCACATCATTCGAGGATGTTGACTCGATGTCCATTAAGTACTACTATCCTTGCAAGCTTGTTTGCAACTGATATATAATCTCGTCACTTTAGCTAGATCAGAAGAATGCGTCTGGAGCAATATTTTGAAAGTTAGAATATTTCGCACTTGTTTATCACACTTGTGCTGTACAGAGATCGAGATAAGACATAGTGGGCAATGTTCACGGAAATTCACGTCGTTCTACAAGAACGTTGACGTTTTTATCTCCCGCTAATGGCGGGAAGACTGTCTCATTAAAGTGACAATCCACAAATGAGTGGTAAAAGATTGCTTCCAAGGGCTCTAAGAGAGCTAGTGTGAAGGAGAATTGTTATCGACAAAGATTCATAACCTTTTATGAAGACCCATATTGATACATTACGGCGACGCCACTTGGCACATGACATGCACACCCAAATGCGTTAGTACGAAACGTTAGGTTCATACCTAGTAACCAACTGTTACGTCAAATAGGTTGGGTGGCAATGGGCCTCAAGGCAAACCAACATAGTTATGTACAAGATTGTATTGCCCTAGGCAGAAACTGAAAGCTTAGTGTGTTCACCAAGGTCTAGACGATCATTTAATTTGCGCTTTATGATGACATTACAAGGCTATTTTGGGGTGAACATGAGAATTCGATGTTCAATTATGAACCCAAAAGTCATGCAATACTTATCGAAAATCTTCGATATAAACTCTCCGGCATTATCCAGTCTTCTAGACTTTATGGGATAAGTGGGGTGGTAAACCCTTAAAATTGGTCAGGAGGTTTAGCAGCAATGTGTGTGGACAAACATGTGACTAGTTTGTCGATTCATCAACCAAAACCATATGTATTTATACGTTCCACATTTTGGTTGGATTAGTCTACATATATTCCCTTGAATCCACACGAAAAGAGGGTCGTTTTGTATCTTTGCTGGGGATGATTTAGAAATTCAATTTCCCCAACAAGCAGGCTTGACAAAGTGTGCTTATAGGCACAAGATCTTTACTTCGAGTAAAGAGATGCGTCGTAGCATCATTGTTCGACCTAAGTGTCCCAAACGGTCTTGCCAAGGCAAGTAAACTGCTAAATCGCTAGGCTCTGGGCCAACCATATATGGTATGTTCCCTATTGGGAAACAGCCCTTTAGCCCCAAAATATGGCTTCGGGCTTTGTATTTTGAAGGTGGTGCAAAGATACTCCACTCTATTTTTCATCAGTGATTTCATTCATAATTATTGTCATCTCGAATATCCTTAAAACTTAACGATGTTCTTTCGGAACTGGGAGAATATAAGGTCTCTTAAATGGTAAGTTAATACCATTCATAATACGAGGAGCGTGCCAATGCTCTTAATTAGGTTGGATAGACCTGAAGTCGTTGCTAGAGATGTGATTTAGGTATAAAGTTAGTGTGCGTAGTATCGCATTCATCCAGAAACTAAGTTTCCCACATTTGTACCTAATCACGCGTTTAATTGAATTTGCTCACATGCATACAAGAAACATGATTCAATTAACTCATATTCGAGAACAATATTGATAAGATTTTCTATAACTAAAACAAACACCAAAGTTGAATAGCAGAACATAGAAAAATGTTGAATAGCAGAACATAGAAAAATGTTCACAAAGTAAATAGTTTACTAAGGGGATTCCATTAACAAGGTCATCCATGTCAAAATTCTGCTCTTCCAATGATGTTCGGTGGAGCAAAATTAGTCTCACATATTGATTACGAGAATGGTACTCCTTAACAACATTGGTAGGGGCATAAATGGGTGCATAACCAATGATCTCTTCCATCAAAACAGAAGTAGATTATGCAAGGTTAAGGTTCAGGAACAATATCCCTAATTCTTGAAATTTTAGGTCTTAGGTGCCAACGATTACGCTTCGGGCATGATGCCACACCTTAACAGGCCCTGATTATACCATATATGGTAAAAACAAACTTGAAATTAGATTGTGAGATAGATTGACCCAGACTTAGGTTTGGTATGCTCCAGCCGAAGAGGGGTCTCTTCGGCAGACCTTTGCCGAAGCAGAGCAATACAGTTTGGTGGGCCCAAGCCGAAACTAGGAATCATAATGCGGTAGGTCTTGACCGAACTGGGTTGAGCCATTCGGTAGACTTTAGCCGAGGCTGAGTTTATACATTTTTCTCACATTTATGGTAATAATCAAATCCGAGAATTTGGTAAATTTCTGCTCTCTGCACTGCTGCTTCAGAAGCGAGTTAGAAACATGGAAGGGTGAGAAAAGTATTCTCTAGTCAAAATTCGATCGGATTTATAAACTTCAGAATGGTACTCATTCATGGAGTGCTTCAGGCAATATCTTTCATGATTATATAGTTCGTATGAGCAGCCAAAGAGCCATGGAATCCTCATTTGGAAGGTATTTCCGTTTGTAATGCTTCGGGCATAAGTCTTCGTATGAAGATCATAGCAGAGGCTTATTCAACTCTTTCATGCCATTGTTGGCTTCAATGGTTACTCAGCTTCTTAATAGTCAAGTGGAGATTCACGTCTTGTACCCATATAAAGTGGTTTTTGTCAAGAAACGTTCCAATCAATGAAATCAAACTTGTTACGGTTCGACAATCTACTGATTAGAGGGAACAAGATTGTGATTGGTGCTATGAAAATAAGATATCCTTAAGCATGACAGTTAGAACATTTAGGTTCTAAGACATGGTTTACATGAAAAACGTCAGGTTTTCATGGGTGTATTGTTCTATGAAAACTTCGGGTTTCAAAGGCACTAAATTCAAAACTACATGTTCGATTTTAGTTATGAACTTTCGGTTCATAAAAATAGGTACCTATAAGAACACATAATACAATATACAACTAAGTGTAGTGAATTTGGGTTGCTTAAGGAACTCAAGTGTGCGTGCATCGAGACTACGAAAGATAGTCAACGGTTCAAAGAAAATAAATAATTTATTGCATCGTTAATTGCCAAAAAGTGGACTCCAAGCCAATATTTTGGATGTCTTGTCAGATTAATGGATTGCTGGTCACTTTAATTAATTAAATAGATCATAACCATCTAGGTTTGATTGTATGAGCAAAATAATAACATTCGGGTTAATATTAACTTGAATTTTTGGCTTAGGGCCAAGCAATAATAAAATTATGGGAACTTTAACGAAAAGCTCCTGGTACTGTTCATTTTAACGAAAAACCACATTTTTACACTAAAAAGTCAATCCTGGTACTATTCACTTTACCCTTTATTTTGTCCTTATCGTTAAAACTCAAAATTTTCAAGTCATTTTCATTAGTTTTCCTTATAGCTTGATAAGCATTAACCAATAGTGTCCTAAAAATTATAGGAGTGGTTATGATGCGGGAATTTCAAAAATAGGGCATTGGGTTCGAAAAATCGCAGCCCAACTCGGTGAGCTGGCTGCCGTGTGTAAGGCAAGGCCCTAAAGGGCTTAGTGGGCCTCAAGAAAAGCTGCCAAGGCAGGTTATGTGTGGCTGGAAACCACAGGCCGATTCTAGGAAGGAGCCCAGCAGCCAAACTGTTGGTTTTGAGCCACAAAGGGCGCGGGGAGCACATGCCCAGCATAGGGGCTGGTCTGGTATGGGTGCACGCAAAGCCCAGCCAAAGGCTGGCTTCGTTTGGGCCGGTTCTAAGCGAGCCCAGGCATATGGGCTGGCTTTGGTGATTGCTGGTCGAGACAGATAGTGAGCCCAGCAAGCTGCTTGTTGCAAGCGGACGAGGTCCATGTGGGGAAAGCCCAGCAAGCCTAAGCTTGCTGCAGGTGTGGTGGGCTGAGGCAAGGCAGAGGCCAACAAAGTTTTGAGGGCATACTGGTAGACTCAAGGCTTCAAGCTTGTTTGGAGACCAACCAGGGTTGAGGCCTGGTGCGGTGCAGGGCGTCAAAACGACGCCGTCCTAGCTGCGGTGTGGTTGCAGGTTAGCCAACTCGGCTTGGCAACACTGTGTGGAGCCGCTGCTCAATCACGAAAAAAATCCCATATTTCCCTTTTTTTTTTCTTTTTTTTTTGTCAAATTCTAGGGTTAAAAACCCTACTTGCTTCTAAATTAATTTTGATGCTTTGACTCACAATTCCACATAGCATAATTGCGTATTGCATGAACAAATATAAATATAAGAGGTTCATGCATCATGGGGAATGTTTTTATGCTTCAAGTTTGTTTCAAATATCTTAATTTATTTTAAAAGAACCTAACTGGCAGAAAATAAGTAAGCCTTTGAATTTGTAAAAGATCCTTCTTTGAAAGCTGGAATTGCATCCTCAATGTGTTGTATCACATTCAACAAAGAAAAATTAAATTGAATCAATAGTATGTTGATCTATTCAATAAAATAATAAATTAATCATAAAAAAAATGACTAAAACGTAATACTCTCCTAATTGAAGAATAAACTCTCTTTAGCACAACATCGCGAGCGTGCTGAGAACGTGTTGTAGGCCTAATTTACTAAACCATATAAAAGACAGAGAGAAAGGGATGCGACGGCAATAGAGAGAAACAGAGAGATGTGTAATTGTAAAGTGTGTGTCATATCCTTGCCCTAATAGGATTAGAATTCTAATAGAATAATATATAATCTAAGAGATGATAGAATCCCATAAGAATATTCCAAACATGAAAGAATTTACACAATCACATTCATAATCTAATAAGACAGCAGCAAAAACTAATTTATTGATTTTTCAAACGGCCCCTTCGTTTTTTTTTCCTGCTCAGTGCAGTCCCCTTCATCAGTTTACCCCTACTTTATGTTGAGATTGTTTTACTCAGAAACTTGCGTAATGCAAACCAATTATTTGATGGGTAATCAATCACCATCTTCATTTTTTCTTTCTTTTACCAATGAGAAATGAAATCCCAAAATAACAACGAAAGCTACACGTCATATGCCACACAACACGTTCCATGTCTCCCATCAAAATGTTTTAGGTTGTTACCAACACATTCCAGCGACGTAGGAATCATAAAAGGTAAACATAACATAGACAAAGCATTAAGGTATGGGGCTGCTTATATCCTCACGCCGATCCAATCGTCCAAGTAGACTGAATCCAAATCGGCATATGCCTAACATGAAACAACCGTAAGCATATGCCAACCACAACTTTATGAAGAATTACAGGAAGGCGTCCTTCTCGAGCAACTTTAGTACGTCATTTTGGTTGTTCAACTTGGCAACATCGATTGGGGTTTTGCCGTCCATGTTCTGGAGAGTGCTGCAGATTCCGGAAACAAAAGAGTATGAGTAAACCTATGAGTGGAGCAAGATCTAATTTCATATAGAGGACTTAAAATTTTAACAAATGGCTTACACAGCTGCGCCATTCTCGAGTAGAAGTGCCACGCATTCCTTCCTGCCATAACCGGCTGCATAATGAAGTGCGGTGTTTTTGTTCTTATCAAGAGCATCGACTCTTGCTCCAGCCTCAAGAAGAGCTTGAGCACACTTCACCTGAAATGAAATGAGACTCATCTAAATACCTCCATATATCAAAGTATAAAACCATTAACAGAACTCTATCCCCCACCCCTTTTTCTTCATGATCATTTAGTTTCAGCAGTAGCTTGTGATCATATCAGAACTGCATGATTTCCGCATATGTGCGAAAGGTCCATCACCTGATGATAACAAGTATTGGCTTGCAGAAACAAGTAAAAAGAGAGGGACTTGGAAAGATATCATACCTCACCATATCCACATGCAAAATGTAATGCTGTCCTCCCTTCTGAATCTTCCTCATCCTTGTCAGCACCAGATGCTAAGGCAGCTTTCAAACCCTAATTGACAGATTGAAAATTTTAAACACTTGTACATCTGCTAAGTTGAACCAAACACGGCAGGTATATACAAATCAAAGTTCAACATGGAGGAATATTTCCTGATATCAAATGCTAAGTTACCAGAAATCATGCAAGCAAACTAATAGAACTAATTAACATGAAGAGCTTGGGTGTGAAAACCATGAGTTTGAAAGCAGAAATAAGTTCAAATAGAAGACATTTTCAAATACCATAATCATGCCTCAATTGCAGAATTTCTTATTGGCAATATCTTATTAACAGTTAAGAGCAGACAATGGTGTGCTCTACCTCCACGTCACCAACACTAGCAGTGTGATGAACAATTGATTCATCCTCATTTCCGGCATCTTCTGCTTCTTCTGGTGCTTCAATAGAAGTAGCTGCATCCCCAACTGCAAGACCCATTGCTTCTCCCAACTTCTGCAAAACATCTTTATCATTCCAGTATCTGCAAAGCAGAATTTCCTTCTTTAGCACACCAAAAATTTGTACTCAATCAAGTCCAATTCCACTACTATGTCTCAAGAAAGAAAACGTTATAGCTCAAGCATTAGTTCCCAGCTCCCATAACAAATCTAGGATTACTAACCTCATCATGGCAGCTGGACCACCAGTTTCTATTTCTTCCAAAATAGGTTTCAAAGAAGGATCTTCTTTGATACGTGACATGCGTTCCTCAAGCTGATCTTTGTTCGAGGGATTGGCGAAACTCTCAAGCATGGTATTCATAGATGGATCCTGAGTAGAAAAATTAATAAGCTTGAAATTCACTCAACCAAACGACTTGCACAACACTGAGAATAAATAAAAAATAATCACGAAAGGAGAAAGACCACATTACCTGCATCAATGCACTACCAAGGCGCTCAGCCATGGTCATGAACTGAGGATTCTGCATAACCTGTTGCATGGTGGAATAGTACTGTTGACTATCAAACTGAGGGACACCTTCATCAACTGACACACCTTGAAAAGTTTTCTGAAGTTGGTCTGCCATCTGGTTGAATGAAGGATCCTTTGCTATCTGTTCAGCTAATTCCTTAATGCTAGGATCCTGGTGCATATGACATATAAGACACTTTGAGCAAGAACCAGACTGATTGAACTTTTTAAACGTTTTAAAGTTTTACTAGTACTTGAGTTTTGGATTGGTAGCAGTCACCCATTTCGCATCAAGGCATAATACCCCCAAATTACTATAGAGAATTCAATACGTTGTGAAATGGATGGCATAGTGCACATTGCTCCCTGACATTCAGTGTAAAAAGGCATATGTGCAGCGACAGAGGTCTCAGAGTTGGATAAATTATATACTTTTCAATTATTAATTTAATCGAAATTATTCTTCTCCCATGCTCAGTCATTCAAATGTTTTCAAACTCAAAACGCTATAAAAGCAATAACATACATTCAGCAAGCCAGTCATGGCTGAGAAATCAAAAGGATTGGGAGGAAATCCAGCCTCTGGAATTTGGAAAGGGGTAGCCCCTGGTTGTCCTGACAGTGAGTCTCCAGACGATGCCTCAGGCTTGGGACTTTTGTTCTCTGTTGTTTCAGGTTTGGAACTTTTGTTCTCTGTTGAAACTGGCTTTTCGCCTGAAAAAGATATGATGAACGCGAGAGTGGCATACTCTTAGTCTCTTAAAATTAAATTCCAAAAGACATTGGCGGCTTTTGCATCCAGTTTCAATGAAAAAATCAATTAACAAAAGGATATAGAAAATAGTTATCAGACTAGCCAATTATCAAGCTTCACTACAATTATATAAAAAAAGTAAATAAAACTAACCCAATTTACTTGGACTGCTTTATCATGGCCTAAAAAAGCAACCCAAATTACATATTCCTGCAGATTATCTAAAACACAAACAAAACCCTCACTTCTCACTACATGGTTTAAGATACATGAACCCAAACAAACCGCTTCACCGTTCACATATACCCTCGGTGCTATAAATCCGAATAAAAAACGAATAAATAAAACTGGCTGCTAACCAAAGCATCCTTTGATCAAATTAAGAAATCCAAATAAAATTAAACACCAAAATCTGCAAGAATTTTCAGCAAAACAAAGAATACTTCTCTCTTTTAACCCCCTAAACCCACTCCTACTCCCACTCTTACATCCTCTCCCTATCCGTATGTATATATAATATATACATAAATTATAGTTCTACATCAATCAAACTCCAGAGACTGATAGAAATTCAGACACGCTGGAATTGCTAATCAAATCAACACACACAAAAAAAAATATATATTAAAATAAACAATTAACAGTACGAGAAACAACACCAAGCATACCAGCAGCAGCAGGCACATCCTTCTGCGCGGAAGCCATAGAAGCACCTGAATCGACGATGAAGAAACAGAGCGATCAATCTCCAATCACCAAACAACGATTCAAACCCAAAACTGCGTAATTTATCAAGAAATTCACACAATCGATTCGAAAAGTGCGAAAATGATCGAACCTGATCTTCGGGTGGCGATGCGGTGGGGATTGAAGTGGGGAAGGAGAGTGAAGCAGGAGGTCCTTCGCAGCACGCAAAGAAGCGAATGCTTCAGAGACCTGACGAAGGGGTAGGGGGAGAGAGAGAGAGAAAGAGAGAAAGAAGCTTTGGCTCTGGCGGATTCAGAACCCTATAAGCTCTATTGACTTAGCAGCTCACCACCGATTTCTGTACTCTACACGACTCAGTGGGCCATCTCAATCCTCATCCCTTTCCCAATTCCCGAATGATTGGCTCTTTCTTTGCTATTATCACCAAATTACTCTTTTGCCTTTTGGGCTTTACATGCATTTGGCCGACTCAAGCCTGGTTTTGGCCGACTCAAAGCCTGGTTTGGTACTGAGTTGATTCTGAAAAAAAACAGGTATAAAAAAAAGCTAGAAACTTTTTTTGTGTTTGGTAAACATTCAGCTTCAACTTTTTTTCACAGTTTTGGATGAAAAAAAAAGAGCCAAAAATAAGAAGCTGCAAAACCCAGCTTTGAAAAACTGGTTTTTTTTTTTCACATCTGTTTTACATAAAAGTTTACCAAACACTATAATACTGTTTTTTTTTTCAAAAAATTTTTACAAAAAAGTTTACCAAACACTCTATAGCTTTATTTCACAGCCATTTATTCTCACATCACAGCAGAAGCAACTGTTTTTCAAAGCACAGCAATACCAAACCAGCCCTTAATTAGCCCAATTCTCTCTCTCTCTCTGTTGAGAGTCAAAACTCGTCTGAGAACTTTTTTTAAATGATTGAAAATACTTCTGGTGAAAACATTTTTTTTTTAACAAATCTTAATAAAAATACAAATGAATCTTGAAATATCACTTAAATGCCTAAAGGCCTAATACTGGTGTTTATTGTAGGAAACACTTTAAGTATTTTTAGAACAAAAAATCATTTTCGTTAAAAACGCTTTCAGTAATTTTAAAAGTACTTCCAAACAAGCCCTAAGTCTTGAATTCAAATCTCGTACACGATAGATGAATAGATGTTGCAGGTTTCACATTGCAACATGTGAGAGGCTAGACAAATGATTGTATAATGTATTGCATGTTGACCAATATTTCACATTTTGATCTACATGGTGAAATGGTCTGAATTCAAATCTCAATTACAAACTTCATTGACGAAAAAAAAAATTGTGTAGAAATTTGCACTATAAGATGTGAGAGGATGGGCTATTGATTGTGCATTGTATATCGACCAACATCTCACATTCTGCAATTGCAAGAGTTATGCAATCAAGGAAACGATAAGAAAATCGTATAACCTACGTTGAAGTTTTCTTGTTCACTAGAAAAGGTATATATCTTTCTTGCAAGCACGTTGCAAAAGTGACATACTTTGCAACGAAAGGGAAGAAAGGTATCTCTAGTAAGCGAATTCCTACCAAATATTTCGTGTGGAAGTAAGGATTGTTTTATGCCATTAATGAAAATTTTTTGTATCACAAGAAGCAAGTTCTTGTCTTACCAAATTTGGTTACATCATAGAAAATTAGATGGAAAAAATATAATGTCATGGGCTTATCTAATTGGGCACAAAGTCAATACTTTACAACTGCTAATTGGACTCATATGGCTAATTCAAACAGAAAGTGTACAAAGTAAACTAATGGACAAAAAAAAAAAAGAAGGGCAACTTGTTATCAACACTAGGGATAAAATTACTTCATTGTCCTCAAACATTTGCAATGTGACCAAAATAGATAGAAAATTTCTAAATTTTAACAGCAGGGGCTTATCTAATTGTATTTTCAGTAGAATATCACTTATAATAAAGGAAAAATACAAATTTGTATTTTATCCGTACATGTGTTAGTTAAAAACATTGATAAAATTACCCCTAAAAAGTACCCCGACCTGATTTAGGGTACATATCAAAAGTTAAAATTATGGGTGCAAATAAAGATTTAAAAAAAAATAAAGGGTACAAATTGAAGTTAAAACATGGGCACAAAATGAAATTAAATACATGGGTGAAAATTTAAACAAAAAAGAAAATTGATACGAATTAAACAATGGTTGTAAAATAAAAAATTGGTACAAATTAAAAATAGAAATATATGATACAAAAATTTAGTTGTAAATATAAATATACAAAACGTAACATCTTGAAGATGGTTATAAAATTTAAATATGCTAACACGTATACTGAAATTACCATCTAGATAGAAATTAAAGGATCTTTATCAAAAATTGAAAAAAAAAAAGAAAAATATTTCAATTAATAAAAAAATATATATATAGAAACCTAATTTTTATAAAAGTGAAGGCAGGCCAGGATAGTACCCAAAGTCCGGCCCACATCATATTGTTTGGAGTCCAAGAACTTTGTCATGTCAGAGAGTCTGCCAGTTTGATATCCCAATTCCCAAGCCGGCAAGCCGGCAAAATCCTTTGAGCAGACAAGAAGAGAATTACGAACATCCCAAAGAAAACACAAGCTTTCCACTCTGATAATATTGCCAGCAATTTATTTCAATGAATCGGTGGATATTGAGTCTGAATCCGATCTTGGGTGAGTGAAGGATGTCCCAAGCTCAAGTCTCCTACAGGTGAATTTCCCAAATTCCGTTTCTTGTTCTGAATCTGAATCAACTGCCATTTAATTTCTTCACCCAATTTCATTACTTTCACATTGGTTCGTGTTAAATTGTCAATTTCTCACTGAAAGAACCATTTATCTATTCATTTTTGAGTGCTTGAAATCATCTGGGTTGACTGATGAAGATTGAATGTTTGACCTTCATCACTCCAATCTCATTGGGTCAATTGGGTTAAACCAAAAGAAAAAAAATCTCATTGGGTCAATTGGGTTAGTAAAAATTGGATGATTGCTTAAATGTGCATGTTTTGCTAATCTTTAATTAGTGTTCTGGTTCCTGAAATTGAAATGTACAATGCTTGGTTGTTATGCTGAAATTGGTTGGTTTTATTTTTTGAATCTGTTACAGTTGTGGTTCTTGTGGATACCCTTTGAACTTGTCGTCTTCAAATCGATTGACTGCTGAGTCTGGCATAGGCTCCAACTATAGAAAGTCCATCAAGAAAGGTCTTATTTCATTCCTTACAGTTGATCTTAGTCGGTTCACACAGGTTGATGAGGTAAACTGTTTTCCAGTCTCTTGGGGTCGTTATCGTTCAAAGACTAAACTTCTCTGCCGCAAATGTGGGGTTCATATCGGTTATGGATATGGAGACTCTTCTGTTCTTTGTGGTTTTGACTCTCCCAACTCATCATCTACTTCATCTTATAGAAAGTTCAATATAAAAATACGAGCTCTACAACCTTCAGAACAGTGCTAACATGAAACCTACTTGTAGCTCTAGTAGTAATTCTCTTACCACCATCATGGACTTGCCTGATGATTGTCTCATCTTTATTTTCCAATGCCTTGTTTCTGGCTCTGACCNAATTCTCTTACCACCATCATGGACTTGCCTGATGATTGTCTCATCTTTATTTTCCAATGCCTTGTTTCTGGCTCTGACCGTGAATCCTTTGGCTTGACTTGTCATCGATGTCTTCGTGTTCAAAATCTTAGTCGTCGATCCTTACAGTTTCAATGTTCATTCAAACAACTTGACATTTCTTCATTATCACTTTCAGCATTTACACTCGTTGTCCCTATCTGGGTGCACAGAGCTACCAGATTCAGGCTTGTCCCACTTGGTAAATTATGGTTCACATTTGCACACCCTTAATCTGGAGTGTTGTGTTGTTTAGGTATTACTGATCATGGGTTGTATATGGCAGCTACTGGTTGCCCCTCGTTGCAAGTTATCAGCCTTTACCGTTGCCAAATTACTGATTTTGGGTTAGGAAATTTGGATAAGTCTTGCTCAGTTTTAAAGGATGTGAATCTATTGTACTGCTATTTTATTTCTGACTGTGGGCTAAAAGCTCTTTCACAAGGTTGTCGTCAACTTCAAGCGGTTAAGATATCACATTGCAAGGGCATAACTGGTGTTGGCTTTAAAGGTTCCTCATCAACTTTAGCTTATGTAGAAGCCGAATCATATAAGCTTGAGCCACTAAATTGTAGAAATGGCTTGGCAGCGATTGGGAGAGGATTTGCCTTCCGCCTTAAAATTCTTAACCTTCGGCTTTGTAGAACTTTTGGTGACATGTCAATTGTAGCAATTGCAGAAGGTTGTCCACTACTCCATTGTGTCATGAGGTCAAAATTGTGGGATGGTCTTCTATCGGGATGAGTTGTCACAAGTTGGAGAAGCTTCATGTCAACCGGTGTCGGAATCTATGTGATCAGGGTTTAGTGGCTTTGCGGAATGGTTGCAAACAACCCTCTGTTTTGTACATGAACGGTTGTCCTAAGATTACTTCAACAGCAATGGAGTTGTTCAATGTTATAGGAGTGAGGTTACCATTAAGAATGAAGAGAAGTGTATAGGTCCCATCTGGGAGTTGAGATGATAGTTGATGAAAAATAATTTGACTTATTTGATATGAAATTTTCTATTATTTTCTGAAGATTTAACTTGCTTCAGCATGTGTGCTTTTAACTGGGGAAAGACTTAGGGCTAGTTTGGTATTGCTGTGCTTTGAAAAAAAAGCTGCTGTGAGAATAAGCGGCTGTGCTGTGAGAATAAGCGGCTGTGAAAAAAATCAGCAGAGTGTTTGGTAAACTTTTTTGTAAAAGTGCTTTTGGAAAAAAAAGCAGTCTGATAGTGGGTCTTTTCATTAAAGGAGCACTGTAGTTCTGTGTGCTTTGAAAAAAAGCCAGTTTTCCAAAGCTACAAATGGCAGCTTCAGCTTTTTCCTTTGATTTCAGCTTATTCTCACAGCAACTTTCAAAATAAGCCATTTTTTTTCAGTTTACCAAACAGCAAAAACACTCCCAACTTTTTTTCACAGCAGCTTTTTTTTAAATCACCTCAACCCCAAACTAGGGCTTAGTGGGAAAAGGCTTTGTTGTTGTTGTTGTTGGTGTTTGGTGCACTGATAAGTATGTGATCGTTTTGATTTAATGAATTTCATTACTAGTAAAATCAATTATTGTGCTAGCTCGCCATCGCAACGTGTTGTCTTTTTGCACCTAATTTTGGATCTGCTTTCCATAAATTTAGATTAGAATTGTATAGAATATCGCTTCGTCAGACAAAAAAAAGGGGTACAATTGACAGAAAAATAAGTCATGTAAAATGTAAATATTCTTAATTCAAATAAATCTAAACTTATTATCAGCAAAAAAGTACATTGAACTTGAAAAAATTATTTTCTCAATAACATCTGTTTCAACTTCTGCCGATCATGCTGCTGCTCAAACTCCTGAAGTTTTTATTGCTGAATCTGTGTGCGGACTTTGGAGAAGGACTTTCATGACATAGGTGCACCACTACCAGGGCATCCCGTGAAATGATGCTATGTCTTGCGGACAAAAAACATGTGTGCATCGATCCAAATCAATCTTTTGAGATATTGTTTGAGAAAACAAGTCTTTTCAGACGTTCAATCTCATTTCTGCTATGATAATTCAAGGCTGTCATTAAACAAAAAAAAAATTAAAAATATATTTAGTCTGACCATAGTACATGATGTCTTAGCTGTCAAACTAAATGCATTGTTCATCATGAATTAACGCTTTTTAATAGTAAACGGTTTAGAGCTTTCACTCTTACAATCGAGGTTCTGTGTTGGATTCACCCCTCCCTCAATAATATCGCTTACATATATGTGTGTGTGTGTGTGTGTATAAATGCTCTTTATGTTGTGTGCATTTTAATGTAACAAAGTTCATAGAAGAAAGCTAAAGAACAGTTCTTACCGTCTTGTAATTCAATGTCTTCCAAAATATGGTGTAGACATTCTTTCAATCTATTGTTTTCTGCAGTTATGTAAAGGGTGTCTACCTGCTCATAAAGAAAAAAGATAACAGAAAATTTGTTACTGTACATAATTGCAACGGGGCTTATTGCTCGGGCAGATAAGAGCGTTTGCTCTTGCACCCGAAGTCTAGAGTTTGATTCCCAATCCGCTAATATTGCCTGTACAAAAAAAATATTTGAGTGTGCTAAAATCATGTTGGATTTACCTGCCATTGTTCCAACTGAGCAGTCAGAGCAGCTAATTCAAACTGCAACCTTTGTATGTTGCATTCAAGCGTCTGAATGTACATCTTCTTCCTCTCCTTTGCCCTCATAGCCGACCTCCGGTTAGTCATAATCCTGCGAAATTTAAAAAAAAAAATAGCGTAAGCATGTCACCGACGTTGGTTTATAAATATTTTAGCTTAACGAGTATTAAAAATCATCGAAATTCAAACCTTTTCGCGAGCTTTGGATCGCGCTGAGCGACTTCTTCAAGAACTGCAGCAGGCCTTTTTTTGGTGCTAGGGATTGAGATGACGGTGTCATCTTTGGATGAAGTTGAGCTTGAACCATACATTGTGCTAATGCTACAACTTCTCAAGCAATGAGAAAAATATGACTCAACTAGTAAAGTTCTAGTCGCAACGATTACATAAATATACTGCCATGGGATTGTGGGTAGGTTAATATTATGGGATTTATTTCCATAAATAATAGGATGGTAAAAATGGCAGAGACGTTGAATAAAGGCTAGGAATTGGATTTCTGTGTGTTTACTAGGTGGATTTCCAAGAATGTGCTTACTAAACAAGGAATTATGTTCATATTTGTTTCCGAGTTTTTAATCTGCGAATTAAACGGGCCCGAAACGGAAGAAATTAGGTCAATGTGCCATACAGATGTCCTAGGTTTGATTCATTCCCCCAACATCGCTTGTATAGAAACATAAAAACTGATGAATATCATTTCCTCTTGCACCGGATGTCATACGTTTGATTCATTCCCCCAATATTTGGCTTGCTGAATTATTATTATTTTTTAAATGTTGGGGACACCATAATTTTCGTACAAAATGATGTGGCCTGATGATTTGTTAATTTCCCAACATATTATGGTTACTGCATGATATGACAAATAATTTGGATATGTCATGTTGATCAATGACCTTAGTCTCATCAAATATTAGTTGTATACATTATCCTTGTTTATGTCTCTTGGATATTGGTCGTATATAACTCTCTTATCATATCATATAATATCACAATATTGTATAAAAATTGTAGTCTCCCTAAGTCGGTTGTTATTAATCACTGTAATGAAAAGAAAATAATGAGAATCCGGCAAGTATATGACAAGTTGGTGCACCCATTGTCAAGAAAGATTCGTCGGAAAGAAGTGAAATCTTGCCAATCA
This sequence comes from Malus baccata, assembly GCA_006547085.1. NCBI lineage: Eukaryota > Viridiplantae > Streptophyta > Magnoliopsida > Rosales > Rosaceae > Malus > Malus baccata. The sequence continues at coordinate 479,273 of VIEB01000057.1, read as the reverse complement.
ACGTCCAAATTTTTCCCTAAGGTCTTTCCCGACGGAGTTTTCATGGCGAATTTATCATCGAAATTTTTTTCTTGGAAAAACCCTTCTCTGAAAATATGCAAAGATTTTTCAGTACATAAAACTTCCCAACCTTTTAGTGTTATTCCAAATTGATCTCAATATTTTTAAACATTCCAAACAAGTACTCAACTTATTAAAAATGTCACATCCGTTAAGCCCCAGTTAATTTTTCAAACATAGATATTACGTTCAAAATCCACCAATTGGGTATATCACGGTCAACATTAATATTAGTTGCCTCAAAACTTGAATTTCAAACATAGATTATGTAATATGGAACCCAATAAACAACGAGGATTGAATTGAATTGAAAATGGACCCAAATTGAAATTATATTAGGAAGGCAATCTCCTGATAAAGGAGAGGGTTAAGATTTCTGATAAGGTTTCAAGGAGTTTGTTTCCACTCATGTGATTTCCTCATACATCAATTATCGGCTCAAAGCTTCCAGTTTTCTTTGTGGGCGGTGAAGATGGTAGTGGCTGCATCATGACAGTTCATACCATTTCAGCAACCTTAATGACCTTCTTCTCGATGTTGGCGGCTAGAGTTGTAGGGTGGAGTTATTGGGTTTGTGTTTTGTTTGGAGGTGATGGCATGATGAGGCTGGTGATGACCATTCGTTGGTGGATATTATGCTTTCATGACATTTTATTGATTTTGGAGACAAAATATGCCTGAGTTAATTTAACAGATTTTTAACTAGGGCTTAACGGATGTGACATTTCCAATAGATTAAGTACTTGTTTGGAATGTTTAAAAAAGTTGAGACCAATTTGGAATTACACTAAAAAATTGAGGAGTTTTAGATACTTAATCCTTATTATTTACTCTTTTTGTGTTGTAACACGGTGTTCAAGAATTTTGATCAAATATGTAAAACCAGATTAAACTGTCCTCGATTTGTTAAGGGATTCAACACTTTTTTCTCTTCCGGTAAAGGAAGGTGGTTTTCACAGTTTTTGTTCATTTCTAACCATCAGATGAAAAAAAATCAAACAAAAACGACATACAAGATTAAACATGAGTGTGTGAGAAACAAATTACTGTGCAAAAAATTCTGAAAGGCATATGTCATATACATAAATGGTATATCTGTATCACTTCAAAATAAAGAGATGATTAAAAGAAAAACTTTCAAATTAGAATGTCTAATTAGTAATAAACAAAGAGAGAGTGCCCCCTCACATACACACTTTATTTTCTAAGCCACAATCTTAATTCAAAAATAAAAGCAGTAACAAATAAGATAGCAATAACAACTCCATAGCCAGCACTCCATCCCTTTCCTTTCTCTCCCAAATGGATTCCATAGAAAACATTTGCTACTGCAAAAATGATCAGAATCCTTCCCACACCATGATGGTACCAGTTCCAGTACTTTCGCACCTTCGATTCCTTCTCCGGTCGAATCAAAAGAGCCATGACCTAAAACCGAAACAAACCAAATCAAAAGAAAGCAATGTTTATACAACATCCATATCATTGACATACAAAAAGTTTATACCACATCATTATGCTAACAGAGGGGGTTTAACCACCATTAAAAAAAAATAAAAATAAAAAAAAACACCAATATCTTTAGTGACTCTAAAGTGAGACTCGTCAAATCACATCAGCATGATAACGTGGTATGACCGGAATATATGTAACAGAAGAATGAGAACAAACCTGAAGACAACCAAGCACAAGAATGAAGATACCAAGAGATTTGTGGGTGGAGACATCAGCATTGAGCTTATTTTTTAAGACAAATCCACAAAAAACACCTATTATTCCGAATATAAGCCCAAATGACTGAATGCAAGTATGAAGATAAAACCAAAGTGGATCATATGGTTTCAAGTAACGAGCAACTATTACTCCAATTATCATTAAAATGCCCCATCCTAGCATGTTTAGTACTCCATGGCTCTTCCTCAGTCTTGAATGTGGACTCTCCGTGCTCAATTTACTTTGACCTGTTTCAAAATTACATCAAAAAAATAAGAAAAAAAAAGACGTTATGTTGTTAGACTATGAATTTAAACTACATATTCAAACAAAAATTAACATGATCCATAATCCAAAATTTGTAGTCTGACAACATAAACATCTTACTTTGCCAGACAACAAGAGAGTTTGTAAATATTTCCCTTTCATACTAAAATTTGTATGAAGTATAAGACAAAGATAGGTAATAGATCAATTCATACGAGATTATTCAACTGGTACATGTTTTATAGGTTCCAAATAAAACAAGAAGCAGATGGGTAGTTGTTTTCAATGTTCAACAAATCAAAATGAAAGCTTAGGTGAGGGTCAACATCACAATTTCCACAATTCCTCAGGTCTTTTACACCAATAAAGAAAGAAAATGACCTCTTAGAGCAAGCTCATTGAAAGTCTTCGGGTCTCTAACACTCTTATTAACAGTTTTACGTTTGATTTCTCATTCTCTAATATCGCTTGTAAAAACTAAAAAAAAATTAATAAGTCAACCTTAGTTTGGTTTGAGTTGTACTCACCTGTGATATAATTTATGGAGGTGGAGACCTTGTCACTATGCTCACTCAATCTGTAGTTGGGAGCCACAGGCAGCAACCCATCTGGTCCAACAGAGTATATGAGCCTTGATAGTGGCTGATTGGTCTCCAATTGGAACCCTAGGTACAATCTGTTGGACTGGGATGTAATTAAGGAAAAGTTGGTTCCAACTTGAAGGCTCCCCTTGTTGGGCTCCACAAGGTTAGGTGAGGTGCCCCCCAAGTAATAAGGTTTGATCTCTCCTCCTGTTGGGGACATCCACCCCACAATTGCACTGGAACCCACCATCTGGCCGTTGCTTGAGAACCCAATTGCAATGTATGAATTAGCAGCTGGTGCTGAGAGGACAAAGGTCCATAGGTTTGATGAAGTTTGTGAGTACTGCAAAAATGTAGTTTTTCTTATAAACCAGCTTTACCATGAATATCATTGGATGTGATTGAGATGACTATATATGCATATGTATAGTGTTTTTCTCTGGATAGGATGTTCGTTTTTTTTCTTTCTAAAAAAGGAACCTCTTGCAAAGAGAATCCCTCATATATATATGTATATGAAAATGAAAGTGATGGAAAAGAAGTGATTGACTTACCCTGAGGATGTAGTTATGAGCATCCCAAACAGCAAGGCAATTGAGAGAAGCTGCATCAAATGGCAAATTGACATTCTGCAAGTTTAGGCTCGAGCTGCATGAATCTGTTTGTGAATTCACTCTGGCTGATAAGCCAAAGATGACGATGATGATGGAAGCTATGAATGCCTTCATCTCTCTCTCTCTCTCTCTCTCTCTCTCTCTCTCTCTCTCTCTCTCTCTCTGTCTGTGGGAGAAAGCAGGGAAAGTAGTGGGGCGATCAAATGAATATTTGAACAGATGTGTATGTACGTGGAACAAGTTGACAAATGATTGAATATTGTAACTTGTAAGGGGAGTTGATAAAAATAATTGAAGCCGTTGTAATTATTTATAATTATTCACTAGGTAAGCTGCTTGACCTAGCCTCCTTGTTCTGATATATAAAAAGAAACTACTACTTTCCAAGCATGCACTTCAGATTTGTGACATATGGAACAATATGGGCTGCTTCAAAGCTTATACCAAGTAATATTGCGCCCATGTTTCACATTATACGTTTGGACCCCTTCATTTGTTCCTACTCCTTAATTAGAATATTGCAGGGGTAGAGAATGAGAGTGTCGAAATCATTTCCCCTCGCCATTGGGAAACCATACGTAAGCGCTAAAAGCATCATAAGTGCTAAGAGAACTTTCAAATAATCAACATTTATAGGAATCAATTTTTCTTTTCTTAATACAACCATAAAATTACAGCAAAGGATAAGAGATGTGGACTAAGCCACACAATGAGTTTGCCATAATAAATTGATATCAAATTCGTCATTCATGTGATTCAAACATTAAATGCATATGGGTACAAGTGCACTCCCGAACCAGCCACTAGGATCAAACCAGAAAAAAATGGATTTCATGTGACTTTAAATCTTCCAAAGGTCTGGTCAACCAGAGGTTTTGGTAGATGGGGCAGACCTGGACCTACAGGTTAGGGTTTGAACCAAGACAGTACAGCCAATCTGAAAACCTTTCCTTGATCTGATCTGGCATATTCTTTTTCTAATAGAAAGAACTCACTTTGTGAAGACCAAGTCTCTTGTTTTGCTCTTTTTTGTTCCTCTTTGCAATCATGTTATCATTCCACGGTGGGGCTACGGCCTGCAGCAGTGAAGTACAAAGCAAGAATATATGGGCGGCTGAACCACCTCCACTTCTCCACCTCGGAGAGAGAGAGAGAGAGAGAGAGAGAGAGTTTTATAAGTTGCATGCCAAGAATTTACCATTTTATTTTGGGTTCTGAATTTACACTGCATTCTAGCATACAGAGAAACTTTGAAGCAATACAATTCCGTAAGAGCAATGCTATGCAAAACATTCCCTACTTTTGGGGACTGAATTTACACCACACTGCTACAGATGGACCGAGTTTCGTAGCTTTGCTAAAAAATAAACTTAAATGAATTGATCGTTTTACAACATGTTGACCTCTGCCAAGATCTTTGAACATCAGCATCAGGCACTTGAAATCTCAGTTTCACCACCGCCGAGCCCTGCACATAGAGAAAAAGTAAATTATCTACAACCCTATAACAATATTTGATAGCATGTTATGCTAGAATAAGTGTTGGATGGCAAATTTATTCTCGAATGGTTGAATGATAATTCAAGGTTCAAAATTATGACATGGAGACAAACATGAGAACAACTTTGTAAGTTTAGGCTTTCATTATATTGTATTTTAAGAATTTTTTTGTGAAGGCCTTAAAGGACAGGTAACTGATAGATGCATGACCGTATGAAAGATAAGAAAACCCTAAACCCAGCAGGCACAAATATTTGAACCCCCAACGGGTGGTCCTTTTGGATCCAGATTACCAGCTTCGTTGCAAGAAAGCCATCTATACCACACGTTATCCGCAAATAATGAACATTGCAAAGTAAATTTAAATATGGAATTCGAAAGAAAAATGATGGGCCGACGTCGTACACTTAAAATCTACTTTCAGATAATTTTGGGTTAAAGAATAGTTACCCAATGATGTATATGCTGGTATGCTGACATAATTGGGACATGAGCTACTTGAAGCTAACTTGTCATTTAGATTGCCAGATCCAACCAGACAATCCCGAGGCTGCAGTAGCATCAAATATTCAGAATACACAAGAAAATTTCTGCACATAATAAAAGACCATATACAAAGTAGACAATGGAATTCCACTTTAATGCCCATCTCCAAATAATCTCATTGTCCAATGTTACTACTTTTCAAGTTTTTTAGGAAACGACCTAATTCAATTATTGAAACTCCAGTCACATGCCTGAAGTAAAATATGCCGGAAAGATGTATAACCCTTACCCACCAAAACAACAGAAATTAACTCCTTGACTTACAAGTGTATATTTTCATTGATTCAGTTAAATATACAATCTAAATAAGCTGTAGATAGAAGGCAAACCTTGAAATCCTTGTAGAAGCATAAATGAAGTTCCTCCACAGCACCTTTTTTGCAAACCAACTTGGGGGTTGCCCGGAAAACATTCTGAATAGCAGAAACAATGCCTCCAAGTGGATACTTTTCGGTATTGGAAGGTACGTATCCTGCTTCATTCAGGATTTGCTGAGGACAGGGAAAGGAAACTACCATTACACACCAAATACATAAAATGGACATACTCCAACTTAAACCAATTTTCTAATAAGAACCTCAAAATAATGGATATGAATGACAAAACAAATGATGGATTGCCAAGTGTCAAGGAAATAAGCCAGCAATAGCATCAATGTTACAAATTACAGTAACTCTAGAACTTACAGTGACATTGTACTTAAAATAGACATTGAGGGTTGTCAAAAAGTAATTGTATTCATCTCCAACTACTGGAGAGGAGCAAGTCCCGTGCTTCTCTGCAAGAAACAATGAAAAAGGATGCAGGAATCAGAACTTGCACAAGCGATGCATGCCAAGAAAAAAAGGTCATTGCTCGTAGGTCTGAAATCAACCTAATGTCTAATAAGACTCATTTGGCAAAATTTCTAAAACAAAGGCTACAGACAAACAACTGACTGTTCATTGTAAGCAACAAAGAGCAAAAGGAAAAGATGCTTACCCCACTGCCATTATAATACCAGGAATTCAGTCATCATGGAAACACAAGAATGAAGAATAGTTAGCTCATAGTAAAGGTCATCTAGAATTTGAGAAGAAGTTAAGTCCACAATCAATGATCACCTCATGACCCCAAAATGATCCTTTTCCACCACGGCAGGATGATGGTTTACCACAGCTTAAAGACGGCCAGTATTTCTCTAAAGCATCGTGCAATGTTGAGATCTACGCAGTAGATAAAGAGATAGTGATGAGATTTAGGCACTGCCACTACAAGAGACATTTAAAATGAAAATATAAAACATTGCTGTTTAAGCACCAAAGTTGAAGATAAAGCGACATTAGTGTGGGTGCTATATTCCAGTCAATCAGTATTCAATATACATTTTCTCATCTGCTAAAAAAAAAATCTTTCTTTTGGGAGTTCCTGATTCCCTTTATGTGAGCAAGTAGAGTCACTAAAATACTCACAACCCCAAAACCATGTAGACACGAAATAAGAAATACACACCTCTTTCTCATCAAAGGTTTTCTGTGTGCAACAGGCAGGCCAGGTTCCATCATTGTAGTCAGGCCACAATCCATCTGTCAGTCACATACTAAGTGCCAGTTAGTATATCTCCCACATGTATAAACAAGATCTATGCATACACTATCATATACCGATTCTCCCACATGTATAAACAAGATCTATGCACACACTCTCATATACCGATTCACCATCAAACAACAGTCAATGGATAAAATTCGGGTTGGACGACTTTGATCACAAGTGAAAGATAAAAGCCCATTTCCTGGATTCACTACAAGAATACATTAACTTAACATTTTCAGATTGTGCCTTTCAAAAACTAACCATGAATCTTTTTTTTTTTTTTCTTCTGAAAACACCGAAAACTGAAAGAAAAAAAAAAGCAGCTGCCGACTAATACATATTTGTGCTTTCTGAATTCTCAATTAAAGCAATTAGCTTCCAACAATATGAACCAACATGCCTTAACCAAAATATTTGAACTTCAAGTAAAAAATCAACTTAATTCATGCTTTACATCTCTGCAATACACAATATAATACAAAATCTTAATACTTACGGATTGTAAACACGGTTGGACCATTTGAGCTGAAACAAGAAAACACAAAGGTAGAAAACATCACCTCAAAAAATCAACTCAGAAACCACCAAACAGAAGCTCAACCTAATTTACCAAATTAAAATCAAGCAAAACTGGAAGAAAAAAAAAATCAATCTTTTTAAAATTAATAGTTAAAGAAGGAAGAGATATGAACCCGCGGCAGCAAGCATTGGAGGAGCAACAATAGCGGGTGCGCTGACAGAAAGTGCCAGGCCATTGCAGGGCCAAATTGAAGTAATCGAACTCCCTCTGCCCTCCTCCTCCTCTGCTTCCGATTTCGACTCCGATTCCGGCTTGCTTGGCTTCGATCAGGCACAGCGAAGCCGCCGCAATCAGTGCTACTGCAGAGGCGAATTGAGCAGAGAGGATAGCCATTTGGAGAGCTTGGTTTGATTCTTGGAGGCGTCTGGTGTGGTGTATAGGGGCGGGGCAAGGTTAGATTCGTCATTTAGGTTACTTGGGCGTACGGGAAAGAATGGGCACCAATAATTGTGTAACGGACGTTAACCTGGAGTCGTTGTTTTTTACATTTCTTTTTGTAGTTTGTTGTGGAGATATTTTATGTGACGGAATAAACGAAGATATTCTTGTTTTTCAAGTTTCATATGACGATAGTTATGAACATATAACATAGAATTTTGGAGTTGGTTGTCCGAGATTGAAAATGTATGGTTAGGGTTCGGGTTCTGGTTCGAGAAATGAGGCTGACTCTATAACATGAACTTGAATCCTTAATCGACGATTCGAAATTTGAAATTTGTGTTCAAGTGCGGCTCAAAGTAATGTGTTTGTTGATTAATTAGTCTTATATCCTCATTACATGAGGCAATTATGCTTGCAAAATGTCATATTAGTGAAAGAATATTTTTGTAGTAACACCACCCCATATGCCAACCATGTGGTATTAATTTGCATTACCCATTTACTTGCTTCCTTCTTCCTTCTTTCTTTCTTCTCCAGTTAGCTTTTCGTCCCAAATCCTCTAGTATGTGAAGGTTCTTGCACTCCGATACACCGTTATATTGTAAAGTAATCAGAGTTGGCTCCTCATGTATATTGCCCTGATTTTGTAAGTAATAAGATAGTTCATCACTCACAAAATTTTCACTGTTGTCAGAATGAAGAACTTGAATTTTGAAAACCTGGATCATACAAGTACAATCATCAACAAATGAGACAAACCATCGAGTTGTGCCAGAGGTAGGGAATTTTAGTTGGTCCCCAAGCATTTGAGTGAACTAGCATAAAATTCTCGTTACACCTTAATATAGTGTAGTAAACGAGTTGACTTCTCATATATGTTGCCCTGACTTTGTAAGTACTAAGAGAGTTCATAACTCACAAAATTCTTGTTTTCAAAATGAAAAACCTGAATATTAGAAACTCGGATCATACAAGTACAATCATCAATAAAGGAGACAAACCATCGAGCTCTGCCAGAGGTAGGAGTTTTAGTTGGTCCCCAAGCATTTGAGTGGACAAGCATAAAGTCACACTTAAAATCAGATTAAAAAAATTAAGAAAATAAGGAAGGAATAGCCTCCTTAACGTACCCAAAGGTTGTATGCCCTAAACTTGAAGGCTTGAATAATCAATCTGTCGCCCTCCAGTGCCAAATTCTACCATTCCGAAAACCATAACCAACCAGTACAGATGTCTCGAAAAAAAAAAAAAGTAAATTGGCCAAAAGATCATGAACAAAGCAAACCATTGAAATTTATCCTATAGTCAACATGTGATCTAGTTAAGGGTAATGAATTAGTAGAATAAATTGATAACACACACCAGCCTATAGATCATAAAGAAAACTAGTTACAGGTAAATCAATAAAGAAATTAAATGATGCAAAATCATATGAATTGTAACGAAACCAAATCCCATAGACCACTTGAGAAGGAAAGTACCTTGCCAATCTCTCCCAGCAGCAATCGGACATGCGCAATGGAGGAGCTGGCACCTAATTCAGAGGTCTACAATTGCTGATGGATGAGGTTAGGCGACAGAAAGGCAAAGAGATAAACGGGCTAGGAGCAGGTCAGGTCCGCAACCTTGGGGGATCTTCTACATCTACCCCTCAGACTCCAAGCACGACGTCTTCCAGACTACAATAGGTGGAGATAGAGTTGATAGCCTTGCACCAACAAGAAGAAGAAGCGTGCCGAAGAGAAGAAGTTGTGTGCTTGGGAGAATAAGCTCGGGAAGAAGTGATGCACAAGAGAGAGGATGTAACTACATCTCCCTAATTTTACGATTTTATTAATTTTAAAAATGTGAGTTTACAAAAATGCTCTTTGAGACTAAATCGTAGACTTTCGTTGACCCTCAAATCATGAGTACTCGTTGTTACAAATGCGTAGGTGCGAACGAAATAAAATTCAGAGTTAGGACGACATTTTTACGGATATTCGGGAAGATAATTCTATTTTCCTCCTTAGTGGACCTTATTATATGAGCCACTTAGGCCCAATTGTGTCCCCTTGTCCCTGACTTCTTTTTCCCCCGTGACACTCTCTTCTTCCCTCGCTCCTCTCTCTCTCTCTCTCTCTCTCTCTCTCATAACTCTCCATTCTCTCCTTCTCATATCTCTTTCACTCCGAGCAATACACACATGCACATCTAACAACAACTAGGACAGCAACAGCCTCCTCATGACATCTGGGAGCCCCAAGAACCAGGAACAATGGACCCCTCAAATATCTCTCCCCTGCGTTGCACCATAGCAGCCGCTGTGCTTGTGTTTCTACAGTGAGTTGTCGCCGTCTCCAGCAAAGGTCCCCTAGAACCCCTTAGATCGTGTTTTAATATTGGATTGCTGTAGTTTTAAGTGTTGATCAAGTGTTGATGCAGATTTCTCCCAAGGGAGGGTGGTGTTCATTTTTTTGGAATTTGAAACCGTGGCCGTTGGGCCATTATCAGACATCTTTTCTGACCGTCTCCGTCCTCCATTGAGCCTCAATTTTGGTATAAACCTGTTCTGTACATTCTTAAGTTCACTTTGGCTTTAAAATCATTAGATTTGGTTGAAAATCAAGCTCGAAATGAGCTTTGAAAGTTAGGGGAAAAACCTGCAAAACTGCAGGAACTCGCGAGGAAGGTGAGTACTAGCGTACTCGCGGTCGCGTGGGCGAGCGTGGGGTTTCCTCTGCACCAGGCGCGTGGCTACCTGCACAGCCACCTTGTGGCGACGCGTGTAGGAATTCGAGGTCCCTCATTAGGTTTCTCAACGTGCCAAACCTAAATTCGCCCTCCGTTTTTCAAAGTTTGATCGCTTTAATATAGTTTTTTTTATTAACCATACTTTGTACGAATAAACGCATTTAGGATAGTACATTACGTATTTGTGTAAACAGTTTCGATTCTAGGTGAAACGCATATCAAAGACTTCTGGAGTTTGTATGGCGGATTATGACTTGACTACTTGATTGTGAGTGGACCCCTTCTCAAATTGCATGATTTTATTAAAATACTAGGATTGCCTTCATGAAAAGCATGATTTCCTGACTTTACATTTCATGAAATATATTTATGATTTATCGAATTTACATTTTATGAAATGTTATGAATTATTGGATTTACGCTTTATGAAATATTATGGATTCATGAATATGGTTTATGATGATGATTTGAGCTAGAATGCTCATACGGTTTATGATATTATGTTTTGAGCTTGTGACCTGCGATGATTGATGCGAAATATTTGGATTATGATACGATGCTTTGAGCTTTTAAGCTCCGATGATTTGATACAAGAAATGTGATTTATGTTTCTGTGCTTACATAGTGGGTAATCATAAGACACATAAACACAAAATGAGTATGCATTTGTCTATGGCCAGAAGACACAATTAATGAGTAGTGAGATATTTTATGACATACTCCCAACTATGGATATTTTCTTCTTTATCATAACCCAGAGTTTTATAGTTTCACCTTCTAGTGATGGGGCCTGTTATGTATATTTCTTCACTGACATAACCCAATGTCGTACAGCTTCACCCTTGGGTGATGGGGCCTACTATGGATATACCAACGGTCATAGATCTCATCAATTGATACAAATCCAACGGCTATAGATCTAATATGGCTTTAGATCATCTCTGGATCAATTTGTGGAGATCCTCTGTGCCGATGGATATCATCAAATGATACAAATCTAACGGCCAAAATCTCTTATCCTTCAACTTTTCCTCTCAACTCTACTCTTTCTCCCTAACTTCGAAGCTTTCAACCTCAAACCACCAGCTCCTCAAATTCCAAATTAAATTCAACCCCATCTTAAAATCAGCCCCAACACTGC
>VIEB01000057.1:396762-459926 GCA_006547085.1 Malus baccata | reverse complement strand
AACATGATTATGTGAAGCATGAATTGAATTGATATGATTTCATATATATTTGTGTATATGCTTATATCTTGATTCTGGGAAAAATTATACATGGTTTACAAAGAGGGGTTAATTATGTTGATAAATGAAATGGTTTTGTAAAACATTTGTTTTTGCCCACTCACGTTTTCTGTTTTGCGCCCCTCTAGGTTTTAAGTAAGCTTGTTGTTGGTGACTTGAGGACGTCAGCAGTTCTGACCTATCTAAATAATAGTAGGACATTCTTGGTACTGTATAACTAGTATTTGTCCTACTAGACTGCACCTAGATTTATTATACTCTGATTAGGAGTGTTTACTTTTGTAACTAACTCCTATCACTTTCTGTTTAGTAGTGCACTCTAGTAATTGGATTTTTAATTATTCGTATATTTCCTATCATTATTGCTTCCGCATTGTGCACATGGCTACGTCACTCTCACGTGACGACCAGCATGCCTTGATCTCGGTCGGGGTGTGTCAGTAGAGGATGTGATCATGAGTGCTAGCATAATTTTTTTACATTTTTACGCTTGTAAATAAATTAGCTTGATATATTAACACCTCACATATTGTTGAATACACACATATACTTAATACACCTCACATTTGTTTTTCTATTAAAACTTATCTTAATACACCCCCACATACTTTCCTATAATACAATAACACCCCACACTCTCAACATACATTCTATATTTTCTACACAAAAGATACACCTCACACTCTTTACATCTTAGGTGCAAATAGTAGTAATACATAATGTCATCTAAGGCACCTTCGATGTGAAGTTGAAGACCGGTGTAATACCAGAATTTTTCTAATTTCTCTATTGGAGTGAATCAAATTAAAGATTTCATTGATAAACCTTTGTATCATGGATACTTTACGATCTTATATATAACTAATTGAAAGACTACTTAATTTGACTTTCGTGTTCTAGTAGGTTTATACAATTTGAATTTGGAACTACATACCTTATCCAAAATGGTTCATGAGATTGACATAACTCCGTCTTTGAGATTTAAAATTGAGAGAAGTGTCATTAAGATTGTCCACATTGTGAGAAATCTCTGTTAAATTAAGGGAAGTGTTGTTGACACTTCAAAAATCTCATTATACACTCCTCACAAGTGTATTTTTCTTTTCTAATATAAAAGTTTGGAGTGTAGAATGAGATTTTTGGAATGCTAATAAAAATTCCCTAAATTAAAGGTATTTTTGTCAAATCAATCTCTTACATAAACTTGTGGTTTCTTCAATTTAACAGGTTTTTATTTTTTATTTTTTTTTGTGTACAGAATGACAAAAATTGTAGATAGTGGCCAATCTTAAGGATCCCTTCTATCGATTTCTTATGAGAGCTACTAGACCTACCTCATTGTTTTATTTTTCCACCCACGTTATAATCTCACCCACTTTAAAAAGTTAAAAAATTAAAATGCTATTTCCCCACCCACTATTATTATCAAAATAACCTTTAATATATACATACATATGGAATTAAAAAATTGTCTCTTAAAAAATATAAACAAATAATATGTAAATAAAAACCACTAAGGTTTGCAAATTCAAATGGAAACAACAAAGGTATCCAAATTCAAAAGAATTTGACAACGCCAAATTCAAAAATACGATGGACAAATTCAAATGACCCACATACAAATTATTCTTCTACCTTTTCAATGGAAACATAATCTTCTACCTCTTCGGTAGAGGCGTCATCTTCTACCTCTTCAATGAAAAAGTCATCTTCTAAGTCCATTGATATTTTTTTTTTTTACTTTCTTTGAATGAAAGGAGATGAAAATATGAGTTAGGGTTTAAGGTAGACAAATCGTCTCCCATGCCCAACTTTTGTTTTTAATTTTTTTAAATTAAGCAAAACAAGATAATTAATGTCCTTATCAGTATTTTTGCAAATGGACAAATATGTAATTAAAAAATTCATTAAAAGGTAGGTGGGAAGATAAGACATTGGGGTGAAAATAATATCACTCTTTCTTATAAGGTCGAAAGTGTCATTGCATATTAAGATATATAAGTCATTTAATATTAAATTTTAAAGTGAAGTGTATTCAACATTATGTATGTGAAGTGCCTTATAAGAAATCTTGTAAAACAACGTCGTTTTAAGACACTTCGGTTCGGTTTTTTGAACCCATCCCTAATATACATGATGCATAAATGTAAAACTAAAAGCTTCTTGGACAAAATATACAAAATGTGTGTTCCGGTAAAAAATAAAAAATAAATAAATTGTGTGTTCCTCTTTTTAGATATAGGTGATATGATGGAAGGCCACCAATAGACATTTATTATCGATGTATATTTAATTGTTCAATTAAATTTAACGATTTAAATTGAATAACTTAGCAGTCAAATATGTGTAAGAACTGATTACAAAGGTGAAAACAATTAACCAATATTCGCCTAATCAAGTGTTCTGCTTGAGCAATAAACCCAAAAATGCCCATGTTTTGTTTGGGAAGAAGAAGGAAAATGGCAAAAAAAGGACCAAAAGTGGTCCAAAACTATTATTAAAAAAAAAAAAAAAAAAAAAAAAAATCCACCTTCATACAGACCAATACTCGACTTTCTCTCTCCTTCGCTCTTCTCGAACCTTCTCGATCTGCAAAAGCCCTAACTTGACAATTTCGACAATTTCAGCTCCCACTCCTCCCAAACTCCAAACCCCAGCAGATTGGGAATCCCCTAATTTGCTTCCATTCGCAGGTCAATTACAATTCCCCGCGCAATTAACCCTATTCGTGTTCTGCTGGGCGTTTTGGTTCTTCGACCTCTGTTCGTCAACCACTCAATTGGGGCTTGGACTTTTGGTACTTGGGCTGCTTTCGAAGTGTTGAGCAACCGGAGGAGGAAGAAGGAGCGAGCTGGAATTACGTTTTTGCCCTCGTGATCTGGGTCACTACTAGTTCGAGAGCAATTCGGGGTCCATGTCAGAGGTATGCTTTTTGTTTTACCCTTTTTCCCTCTCTTTCTCTCTCTTACTGGTTTCAAAGCATTGAATTTCTGCTTCTTTCTATCGGTTCTGTTTGTTGTTTGTTTAAAGACTTGCTTTTGGGTTATCCTGAAAAGTTGCGGGATTTCGTCGTGTCTTCATCGGTACTTTCAGCAAGAATAGAGATTTATTGACTAGGGCAAGAGAGAACAAAGAAAGGACAAATCTTTGAAGAATAAGCTTAGCCTTGTGAGAAAAGATTAGCATTTTATATCAGAGTGGCAAAAATGTGGCAGTATTCACGACGTTTAGTTAAGAAAATATGGCGTTCAAATTTGTGTCAGTGGTAGTGAAATTGAAACCTCGTCGCGTACTTAGCTGCTTGCCCTAGTTCAGTTACAACAGCGATGTGTTTAGAGTTATTAGTGATAGTCATAAGAATTGGTGCTGCTTGTTGAATCTATAGTAGGAAGAACCAAGCAAAATCTTTGTTGGGTTAGCAAATGGAGTATTCCGAGTTCTTTTGTGCACACCGGCAACCTTGTTGAGTACTCAACATTAATTTTTTCAGTGTTTTCTTTTGAGATTTGTAAAAGAATCCCCTCTACTAATTTGCGGGTCTGTTTTATTTTGGGTTTCTGGGAGAGAAATAAGAATAGGAAGCTCGGTATTATATACTTTGGCATGCTTATGAGTCATGCATACGGTTTAGTATGAGGTGCTTTTTTCCCCTCCAGAGTTATCCCTTTTGGATATTATTAGATATTTGTGTAGCTTCGATAGAAGGTGAAGTACTAGGTATGTTCTGAATTACACAGGAAAAAAGGATGTCTCTTGGATCACACAAGGCTACTTAGGAATACCTTGTCCTGAACTTTGCACCACTTTGTCTGAATATATTATACTCAGACATTATTGTACTTATTGGAGAAAAACTTTGAACATGCTCCTTATTGGAGAATTTTTTTTAAGACGTTCCCTTTTTATATTTTGGATTTTTATGACCCATTGCAGTATTTATGGTTTGCCAAAACTCATGTTTTATTTGTATGTGACGTCACAGTTGTTAGTGGTCCACCACTTCATGAGACATTGACCCATGGATCCTGAAGGAACGAAGTTTGGACGAGGTAGAATGTTTTTTCAATATAGTGTTCTGTTACAAATTTATTCACATTCCCTTCTTGGTTGAATTTTTATTGGTAGTTAATTACATATTTAACAGAAGTATTCATAGCTGAAGCACTCTTCAAAACCTCATTTATTCATGTATAGCACAGAATTTTGAACTTATCAAGAGAGCCATGTGGCCTCTATCCACCCTGCCCTATCTGGTTCTTGGATGAGATACCAATACATATTTAATATTTAATTTCGGATATTCTAAATTTCATAACTCTCTTAAAATATACTTATTTCAATCTACCGAGAATTCAAGTCTTTTGCTTCTATAATGTCACTGGATGCATGTTTTGATATTTAAGAGCATTTTATCTTATCTGATGAAATTTTGTTGGATACAGGACCAAAGGAGTTGACTGGTGCTGTAGATCTCATAAGTCACTACAAGTTACTTCCCCACCATGAGTTTTTCTGCAAGCGACCACTTCCAGTATCAATATCAGACACACACTATCTTCACAATGTGGTGGGAGACACAGAAATCAGAAAAGGAGAGGGGATGCAGTTGGATCAGCTTATTCAGAGTACATCATATCCCCGGGATACAAAACCACGCATACAGCCTTTTGAACTAGATACTCTCAGAGAGGCTTTCCATCTTAGAGAAACGGCTCCTATTGATCTACCACTCGTGAGACTTTCTTACTTATATTGGATGATAGTCTGTTATTTATCTTCTTTTCCAATAGATATGTGGTCCTGCAAAAACGTTTTCCTTTCCAGGTTCTCATTGTAATTGATATCTTGTTTTGTCTTCTATAGGCAGATAAGGGGACTCCAACTATTGCAGGGAAATCAAAGAGCGAGTCTAAAGACAAGGAGAAGAAACACAAAAAGCACAAGGACAGAGACAAAGAGAAGGATAAAGAGCACAAGAAGCATAAACACCGTCATAAAGATCGAAGCAAAGATAAAGACAGGGATAAGAAGAAGGATAAAAGTGGGCATCATGATCCGTCCGGTGATCACTCAAAGAAACATGAAAAGGTTAGAAAATGATACACTCGTACCGTGAAATTTGAAAAGAATGAATATGAAATTTTTATACAAATAGCTCTGATATGTCTGGAGTCATGAACCGCCATTGTTTGTTGTGCAATCTAATTCCAGTTTTTTTGTTCACCAACACGATATTTTTTGTTTTTTCAAATTTAGTTGAATATTCATAGGGATTTACAGGCTTTAGTTTTGTTACTTGTATAATCACAGAAAAGGAAACACGATGGAGATGAAGACCTTAATGATGTCCACAGACACAAAAAAAGTAAGGTAATATAAAAATGAAACTTTTCGTTTGGAATTATACTTTCTTATCTCCAATCCTTCCTTGAATGTTTTGCTTGGGATCTGCATAATATGCCCACTATTTTTGTATAGCTCCTTTGCATCTACAGTTAACCAAGGTCTCTGTTTCTCACTATCTTTTCAGCATAAGAGTTCAAAACTTGATGAAGTGGGCGCAATCAAGGTAGCTGGCTGAAAGGAGGGGATATTTTAGTAATTTTGTTTTCTTCTAATGGTTGTCATTCAGTCTGGAGGGGTCTTACACTGGATTTTGTATTTCTTGAGGTACACACCTTTGCATTTTCTGTGTATTTTGATTAAGATACTCTGTACTTTTAGCTTCTGCATTGCACTGTCACTATTTTATTTCTTTCCTCTTCACAAACTGATGGGTCAACTACTCATTTTATTCACATTTGATAGGGTTTATGTTCTCTGTAATATGAGATCAGTTGAGGTTGGCATGGAAATAAGGATATATAAATACGAAGGCAAGTTAAAGAATGAGTTAAAGGGATTTATTTAGTTTTAGGAAGTTAGATGTAGTACTAGTTAAAGTTTGTCAAACACAATGCACGGTCGCACTCTTCACCTCATCTGTATGGTAAGAACAATATTCATTTCTTATGTTGATGAAAAATATGCATTTGGGGACTGCCAGGAGTTTGGGTTTGATGTGGTTCTGTAGGCTTTTTAGGTTCTTATAAGTACTCTGTATGCGCAGATCTGGTTTAAAACAATTACGTTATGCCAAAACCTCCACTCTCTTGTTTGACAAACTTGCTGTTTTTAATAGGCTTATGTGTAGTATTGTATTGTTGCCATGGAACTTAGATGCATGATACTTTTGGTTTATGTGCAGAATAACTTCTGAACTGACTAAAGATTGTGAAGAAGGTGAATTCACCTGCTGAAAAAATATGTGGATTAAAGGTAAGAGTTAGTGAAAGTGAACTTCCTTGTATAATAACAATGATCTAATATGACTTCCAGTAGTTTGCAAAAAAAACTATTCTGTTTTCATGGCACATTGATATGTATGTCCGGGGTATTATGATATTTTTAGCATTTTTTAGAAGTCCAGAATTTATAATTTGTGAGGGAGAGTTTGTAGCTTCCAGTTATAGGAAAAATAGGTTTAGGAAGAGACTGTATATATGATTTCTTTCGTTCCTTTATGTTGCATCAACGGCTAACAACACTGCTGATCCAAAAACATCTAACATCTTGGATTATGTCTGTTCTCACCTGAATTCTAATTAGTGTCAGTGAAATATTCTTTTTGCAAAAAAGGATAGACTGATGATTTGTATTCGAGACGATCATTATTCCTGCTGTTGTATTTTGCAGTGTGAATGACATCATTCTTCTGTGCTGCTATCTCATGATGGGAACCCTTCTTGGTCATCTTTGTTTTAGGTTCCCTATCAATATGTTTTTGGGTTTGTTTTGTAAATAGCGTATCGTCGTAGGTCGTACCCAGTGCACAAGGCTCCCGCTTTACGCAGGGTCTGGGAGAGGTGAATGTCGGCTAGCCTTACCCCCATTTATGGAGAGGCTGCTCCCAAGTTTGTAAATAGCGTATATTGAGAGAAATTATTTTCCAGTATCATGTATCCCTCCCAAGATCTCAACTTGGAAGCGAGGCGTTATAAGCTAGTGTTGTGTGATTAATTGGGGAAACCATTTCTGTCAGTGCCTGGTTTTACTAAACCGTCATGAGAGAGAAGCCTCCCTAGACATATGCTAGTGCGAAAGGAAGGGAAAATGGTCTACCTTCTTTCTGGAAAAATTTAGTCACTTAACTCTGGTCATCTTCTAGATCATTTGGAGTTTCATACCATACCTCAGGTATAAATTGGGAGGATACTCAGGCTAGTTATCAAAAGGATATTGGGAGGGTTCTTAGGGGATGAAAACTTCTCTCTGCAGGATGACGTCGATAACCATTGTAACTTTAAAGGATTGCTCGAATATTGCACTGTGGGGAATTATTTTGCTTTTAATCTTCAGCCTCTTCACTTGTTCAACATATGTATCT
Organism: Malus baccata; assembly: GCA_006547085.1. Taxonomy (NCBI): domain Eukaryota; kingdom Viridiplantae; phylum Streptophyta; class Magnoliopsida; order Rosales; family Rosaceae; genus Malus; species Malus baccata. Next base: position 452,440 of record VIEB01000057.1, on the reverse strand, counting down.
TACTAACCAACTGCTGAGATTATAATTCGTAGTTCTGCATTCTGCTGATTCCTTATGAACGGGCGGCTTTCTGGGATTTTTATGTCGACTTGATTCTGTTGACTTGTTGAATGCACGGACTCTGTTGAATTGTTGAATGCACCTGTGTGTGGATTGTCACTCGCTGGCCTTTTGGCAGAACATAATTTATATAAGTTTAATAGATTCTGTACATTTTTTCCGGCCTAATAATAAAGGTTCCGGCGGTCAAACCAAGTTTTAGTCTATGCTGTGTTAGTCCCGAATACAACTATGTAGTTCGAGTGTCAGTTTATTTTTGTTTGGCCATTATGCATTGAGGCAAATTGTTATAAAATGGGACCCACTTGTGTTTATTGATCCGATTAAATATCGATGACATAATGATCATATAGACAATGATCAAATATCGGCGACATATTGATAAATTGATCATTTTATTGATAAATTGATAATTTTAGCATTTGAAATTTGAAAATGACATCAGTGACAAGGGGATGGTGGGGAGAAATGAATAGGGACCCACTTGTGTTTATTGATCCAACAGTTATATTGTGGTGGACTACTTAATCTCCATTAGGTAAATTCTAGTGTTTCGATTTTCTTAAATGCAGCCGTGCAGGTAAACGTACCGATCTTAAATGTATAGGCTGGGGATCCGTACCGCTCTTCCCATAGAAGAATCACAAGAGAAGGTACAACAAAGCTGCACGATCCATTCCAATCCGTCCCAACTCACCAACTGAATCCAGTTCAATTTTATTGGTGTCAATGATATGGCAGATCTATATCTTTAAAACCGGCATGATTGTATCAGATGACGGATTTCATACTTTTTCGCCCTTCAGTTTCTGACCAAGTAATTGACTAAAAATTATAGGTTTCTAACAGCAGAAACACCCTTACAAGCTGAGGCCTTGTTCATATCATTAACTCATGACCCGGCCGACAGTATTTCTCACATCTGTTCTCCCAGAAATTGAAAAGTTAAAAAAAAAAAAAAAAAAAAAAAAAAAAAAAAAGAAACCAGATTCAGCAACACAAGCCAATCGGTCGGTTGCACTCCCATTTGAACTCAAAAACCCAGTCCTACTTACCACATTTTCTTGAGTTTCAGAGGTGAAGACGCTCGCAAGACTTTTACTGATTTACCTCTACACAGTTTCCGTCTTCGCAAGCTTGGCACATTCCATGACGATGATCAAGTTGAGAGAGGAGATGTCAAGCCAGAAACTGCAGAAAGCCATCCAACAGTCGTGCTTGTCATGCACTCCTTTTTCTTTGTTGTTTGGCTAACGGTGTTGGGTGTGAACGTAGGCTTTTTATCAACTCATGTAGTCCAGCCACTACTAATCAGAATACCGACTGATGGGTTAACGGTGATTCTTGTTTGATCGGACACTCGCTTATTTGGACACCTATTACAGATGCAAATTTCCGTCATCTCTTGTTTTGACGAAAATGCACCTGCAAAATAATAACACATTCGATTAAGGCTAAAAGCCTTACACGCCCACGATGAAGGGGGGGTTTCGCCGAAGAGTCTTCGATGCCAAAGTTAGTATTCTAAAAAGTATGTATTTTTAGGAGTTTGTAGGTAGCAAATGGCTTCACATTTTAGTGGTATAAGTGTGGTATTTATAGAAGGGTGGCCGACCATCAGGGTTGGGAGTGGCTGGCCATATATGATGATTTTAGGAGTTACCTTATTGAATGAAATCAATGAGGGAATGATGAGTGAAATTTGAATAAATTCCATAATAATCGCATTTGGCTCTTCCATGTATGGAGAGAGAATCTTGAGCCGATATTGTCCGTTGCATGCACGTGGAAATTTGGATGTGCTCCGTCCATCTAACAAGGGTAATCTTGTCTTTCTTGTAAAAAATCCATGTGTCACCTCCAGGATTTTTGAGATTGTTTTTGGTTCCACAAATGCCCCCACACCTGCTGGGCTGCTCGCAGGAAAGGGCAGTAGGTGTAGAGATCCCAAGCTGCTTAGGGAAACATAAAATTGCTTCCTAATTTGATATAGATTTCCACTTTGACTTGGAATTATATTCTTCTAGGAAAGGGAAATAAATTGGCACCAAAGCCTATTTAAACCTACCTTAAGTAGGGGATTAAATCAACTTTGCAGAAAATCCCTACAAGAAAGAGAGAAAGCTAGAGGATATTTATTCCTCCTCCTTTAGCATTTTTCTTTGCTTGTCTATGCAAAGAATTGTTCGTCGTCGTTCTTTTTCTTCGTGCTGCACCAGGAGCTGGCTTGGCTAGGGCCGAGGAGGATGGCGTGAGCTGTGCTAGTATGTTAGCTTGCTTACTGAACCTTCAGTTGAGAAGAAGTCCTTCGATAGCCTCCGAAAAGTTTGACATTGAGCTGTTTCCAGTGTCGGAGTCTGGAGATAGAGTGAAGTATCCAACTGTGGTTAAGTCTGGATTAATTTTTGAAAGGCTCACCACTACGAGAAGTAGGGGAAGAAGGTCCGTCACTTGGAAAAGAGGATTTGACTATTAAAGAGGCATTAAATGAAGGAAAAATTTGTCCTAGCTAAGAACATGTGAGAACATTTGAACACAAAAGCAAACTATTAACACTTTAAAGTAGACATGCATTAAAAAACAATTCTAAAAAACCCATGACTTTCAAAGCCTAGTGAATGGTGAACCAAAAGACTCTTTAACATATTAAAGAGAAGAGAGTTTGAGTTTCATTACCCTTGAAGCTCATCCTTATTTGCACAAGGGATTCACCCAAGTGGAGGGCCTTCAAGTCACCTCCTTTGCTCTTTTGGATGGTTGATTCTTTGCTTCTCCTTTGCTCCTTGAGGATTTGAGGAGAGGAACTCCAAGAACACCAAAAGTTTGGTGTCTCTAAGTCTCCACACCAAGGATGAGGTGTGAAGATGAAATAGAGGACTTAGAGGAAGTAAGATTGCTAGCTATTTTTCCTCTAACACTACTACAAAAGGGACTTATTGTGTCGATGGTTGGTGTCGGTTTTATATAACATAGTGCTGGATAAGACATTTCCGACACCTACTTAACATGGTGTCGCAATTACTGTCGGTTATAAGTGACATAAACTATTAATATCGCTTATAAGTAACATAAACTATTAATGTCGCTCATAAGCGACATAGATTTTAATATTTTTTAAATAGTGGTGTCGCATAAAAAAAAATCATGTCGCTTGTAACCGACTTAAAGTTAGTGTCGGTTAAAAGAAGACTAGTGTCGCTTCTATCCGACACTAATGAAAGTTTTTAATATTTTCAAAGTTTGTGTCGGTTGTAGCCGACATGGATAATTTGAAATATTTATGCAGGAATTTTCCCGCTTGTTTTGCACGAGGAAATGGATTGAGAAGAGTTTGTAATCAGTGTCATACTTAGTGTCAGTTTTAACCGACGACAAGTACATTTAATTCGATGCAAGTTTCAGTATCCGTAAAGTGTGTTAGAAAATGGTGTCTGTTAGAACCAACACCAAATTTCATCTAAACTGACGCCACGTGAATTTCAATAAAGTGTGTCAGGTAAAGTGTGTCAGGAAGTGTCTTCATTTAATTTGAAGTGCATATTAGTAAAGTGTGCCAGAAGTTGGTGTCGGTGTTAATCGACACCAATCTTAATTTAAGTTGACACCAGTGGCTTTTAATTCGACATCAATGCAATCAGTGTCGATTTTAACCGATGCCAACGCAATATCCATATTTAAACCCATTTCTTCCCCATTTCATCCGTGCTTTCATTTCTTCCCGAATTTTAGTCTTTCTCCTTCTCCTTCTCCTTCTACCCCTATTTCAATTTTTCTCCTTCTCATTCCAGTAACTTTTGCTATGGATCAACATTTTGAAGATCAACATTCTGAGGAGCTCCATTTCAAAGATGAAGAGTTCGAAGGTGGTTCATTTTTAAATTATTATGATTATTAATTTTAGTTTTTGTTTTGTATTCTAACTAGTATTATGCTTAAATTGAAAATTTATTTTTGTTTCTTGGTTTTTAATTGTTTTTTCTGTATTTATAAGGATCAGATTAACGGAGATATGGATCCTTAATTTCCAATTGGAAAGAATAGCCTTGTTCATTTGATTCGTTTGGAAAATGCACTAGTGATAATTCTAGTGTTTTTTCAAAACATGGAGCAATAGAGGTTAGAGATCATAGAAATCTTTCATTTATGATTTATTTTATTATACCTTGAAATTTTTCTAATAAATTCTCTTATTTTTCAGGAGATTGTTGTAAAAAAAAAAAACATTATGGGCGTTTGTTGGGTGAAGAAAAGTAGGAATTAGGGATGGGTAGGACGGGGGTAAATATTGGGTTTTGGGGTGTTTAATGAGTTGGCTTGATTGATTTTCTGCTTGAGACAAACAAATATACTTGTTTTGAAATCTGAGATGCAAGAGGGGAGGGGAAGGTGACACAGAGAAGCAAAATAGGACGCAAGCAATGTCGATTTACTGGAAACGGTGAATAGAAGAAGGTGAGGATTGAGAGAGGGTGAAGAAGACGATGAAAAAGAAAGAGGAGTTCTGGAAAGAAAAAAAAAACAATTATTAGGTGGTGTCGCTTATAGGCGACATTATAGTGGTTATTTTATTTATTCAATTATCAAGTAGTGTTACTTTTAAGCGATGCTGTTGTCAATACTTAATGTCGCTTGTATCCGACGCAAGCTTCAATGTCACTTTTCAACGACGCTGTTGTTTTATTTTATTTTATATTACTTTGCTTCTTGGTGGATGATTAAGGGGGCTAAGCGATGTCAATACCCTTTTCATGACGGTAGCATTGGTGTTGGTTCCTCTATCCGACATTGCACGATTTAATGTCGGATTTTTACCAAAAATCCAACAGTAATTGGGGTTTCTTGTTAGTTTTGCCACCTCCAGTGATATAGCACTATCACTCACCCTATGGCCGACCATCCCTTAGTTATTGGGCTAATTGCCCATTTTGTTTTAGTTTTCATACAACTTAAACATAATGGGCCTTGTGGACCAAAACCCTTTTGGGCCCCGAGACCCGAAGCTAACTTGAAAGCCTAATACAAAACTTTCGTATAATTAATTAACTAATTAATTAATCTTGATCATTCTCAATTAAACCATTTAATTGCTATCCAATGTGATACTTCTCTATATGATTCAATTGAATATGGTTTAGAACAAACTTCATAAGTCATATTCATATGCTTTGGCCAAAGACTCCTGAATCATATCTTAGAGTATTCTCCCTCCACCGTGGAAGGTTAGAGATCCCTTGTTGTGCATTCATATGCCTACATGACTAGATAACTTGACCCCAACAATGTTGTGGACACTCTCGATGGAATGCCTTTGATATGATCAAGGATAAAAAACCTAACCATTAGACATCTATGATGCCTCAGGTCAAGGGGCTACTTTGCATATTGCAACTTACGAGTTCTTACATGACATGTATGTTCGAACTCTCTTTTGATAATAGTTCAGTGTACTTGATTACTTTTTTGAGCACTTATGTATTTGTCTCAGTGTCCAACACTAAATGACTAGAGACTAATCATACTCACACTTGCGTTAACATAACACATACTAACCTTAGTGGATTGTCAATGCCCAATTGGCAATCCTATGGCTAGGAACATTTTAGGAATGAACAAAAGAGAAAGGTCTCATTAATCTAACTTACTTAGATCACTTCTCTCTTAGATTAAATACATTCCTTGGATTCTCTTATTGCTTAAACGCATAATACAATAAATAATGATTAACAATAAGCTTTGCCCTTCATTAAACATATAATAGTTTAACACAATAAGTATTCCAAAAGCTATTACATCAAATGAGTGGCTTTGTGGGCATACTTCCAACATTAAAGCCTGCTCCTTTTGCTACTGCCACGTCTGTACTACTTTCTAAGAAGGAGGAAAATGCTTGAATTTGATTCCTTAGCAGTCGTAGATGAAGCGATCGAGGATGAAGTTGCCAAGATCAGAGCTGCTAAAGAAGAAGTGTTGGATAAACAAACTCTTGAGTGCGAAGTGGTTGCTGAAGGCATGATGGTTGCTGGAGAGCCCAAGGTCATTTAAGCTGTTAAATAAGTAGTATGTTCTGTTTAGCTTGTGTCAGATTTTGGCAACCCTCATATAAGTTTATCAATTTGCTAGAAATTTAATAAACTGATTTCTTCGCTTTGCTCCATCTTTGTTTTTCTTGAAACTTTGCTTGCTTGAAGCGTCTTGCAAAACTTTTAGCTATAGAATCGTCGGTTGGGCACGTTGCTTCGAAAAAAAACTGACGATTCCATGAAGTTACTACGACCTTGAGTTTTGGCTTCTCGGGGCGTCAAGATGTTGAGTTCGTCATTGGCTAATGCCCCTGACCATTTGCTGCTTAGTTGGTCTTCGAGTATTCGATCATTTGAGCTGTGTGGCCTGCATCACAACATGATAAAGATCTATGGAATATCAAAATTGTTAACGAATCACATCAAAATGAGTAGTTGTGTGGAAATTTATGGGTAGTTTGCTCCCTTCTGTTAAAGGGTATTACCAAATAGGTGTCAGAGAATTAGTTTACCTTCTCATACTGGAGAGTTTATGCATATGGGTGTTTGGAAATTAGTTTATCCTTGTACGCTGGAGAGCAGACCCAGATGGGTGTCGGGGAATTAGTTTACCCTCTCACACTAAAGAGCAGCTCCAAATGAGGGTCGGGTGATTGGTTTACCTTTTCGCACTAGAGAGCATGGAAGTCGTCATTGTGAGTACAGTTGAGGAAAGTTGAGCAGTAGGGAGAAGATGAACAATGCTGAAATTGAAGCAACAAAGATTCCATTAATCAGTTCAGATGAAGAAAAAGCTTAGGTGGAGCAAATCAAGCAAGGGGTCGAATCTGGTAGTTTTGAGGAAGAAGAAGAACATCAACATCGTTCACCAATTAGGAATTAGGTGGAGCAAGAAACAGGACAGATTGAAGACACTCCAATCCGCCAGACATCCTAAAGGGTTCGAACTCCAACCAACAATCCACATGCATTCCAGAGATGCATAACACTGGACAAACCTAAGCAGAACAAGAAGAAACATGACAAATTTAGGTTTGACCAAGACAAAGTTAATTATGCTCTTAACATTAGTCAAAGAGATCCGACTACTTATCGAGAAGCTATAGCTAGTAATGAGCGAGATAGTTGGATAAGTGCTATGATAGAAGAAATGGAGTCTCTTTACAAGAACTCTGCTTGGGAGTTGGTTCCTAAGCCCAAAGACAGAAAGCTAGTTGGATGCAAGTGGGTATTTAGGAAAAAGGAAGGACTACATGAACAAGATGCCGTGAGATTCAAAGCAAGGCTCGTGGCTAAGGGGTACTCACAAAAGGAAGGGGTAGATTATGATGAGATCTTTTCACTTGTAGTCAAGCATACTTCTATCATATTACTCTTAGCTATGACAGCTCAGCATGACATGGAGATTGAGTAGATGAATATGAAGACAGCGTTTCTTCATGGAGACCTAGAGGAGATGATTTTCATGGCTCAACCAGAAGGGTTTGTTGAATATGGGAAAGAAAACCTAGTATGTCAGCTAAGAAAGTCCCTGTATGGCCTGAAACAGTCTCCAAGACAGTGGTACAAGAGGTTTGATTCATTCATGTTGAAAATCAATTTTAGAAGATGTTTATATGACTGTTACGTGTACTATCATGTGTTCCAATATGGGCTGATCATATTGCTATTGCTATATGTGGATGACATGCTAATTGCTTGTCAAGATAAGTCTAGAATTCAAGACTTGAAAAAGATGTTAAGCGAGGAGTTTGATATGAAGGATCTAGGTGCTGCACATAAGATCCTTGGCATGAAAATTCAGAGAGATAGGACCGCTGGAAGGATCTGGATATAACAAGCCAAGTATATTTAGAAGGTTCTTGAGAAGTTCAACATGCAAGAAGCAAAGGTAGATTTGACTCCTTTGACGGCTCACTTCAGGTTAAGTGGGCAATAGTGTCTTACGTCCGAGGTAGAGCAACAAGTAATGAAGAATGTGCCTTATGCTAATGCAGTGGGCTGCCTTATGTATGCAATGATATGCACACGTCCCGACATAGCTCAAGCAATCAGTGTCGTTTCTAGATACATGGCAAATCCAGGAAAGCAACATTGGGAATCATTCAAGTGGATTTTGTGTTATTTGAAGGGTTCTTGGTGACAAAGGATTATGTTTGAGAGGCAAAAAGAAAATGCAGGGGTGTTAGGATATGTGGATGCAGATTATGCACGGGACTTGGACAAGAGAAGGTCAACTTCTAGTTATGTGTTTACATGCGCAGGAGGACCAATCAATTGGAGGGCACTGCTGCAACCAATTACAGCTTTGTCGACCATAGAGGCAGAGTATATTGCATTGGCCGAAGCTGGAAATGATGCGATTTGGCTTAGTGGCTTGGTAAGTCAAATGGGAATCACTCAAGATTGTGTGAAGCTGAAGTGTGATAATCAAAGTGCCATTCACTTGGCAAAGAATTAAGTTTTTTCTGGAAGATCAAAGCACATTGAAGTGAGGTATCACAGAATCAGAGATTGAGTGGAGTTTAAGGAAATTTGTATTGAAAAGATTCATACGGATGACAATGCCACAAATTTCCTTACAAAGATAGTGTCGGCCAAGAAGTTCAAGCATTGCTTGAACTTGATCAATCTCGTTGGTTGATTAAAGTGGAGCACCTCCTCACTTGAGGTGCAATGAGGCAAGAAGAAGATTGCCAAGGTGAAGACTATTGAAGATTTCCAGAGCTGCTTCACAAAGGTTCAAAGATACTCTAGGGTGCAACGATCAAGACTTGGTTTGACTCACCAAGGTGGAGATTGTTAGGAATTTGGCTCGTCAAATATGTCCTAGTTGGTTTAGGATTGTTTTAGGAAACCTAGAGGTATACCGATTCTTGTCCTAGAGGGATTAGGAAAGAATTTCAGTTTCCTTATTCAATTTAGGTTTGGATTTCTAGAAGTCTATTTAGATTTGGATAAGTGTAATTTCCTAATCCGCTTAGAAATAGGAATTCAATTAGCCTTGGGACATGTAAGCCAACCCTATGTCTATAAATAGGGTGTGGCAAGGCTGATTTTTTAAGAGAGAAAGAAAACAGCAAGACAGCCAAGAGTTTTGAGATTAGCATGTTAACAATGAAGATTCTCTTAGTTTCGACTTTGTTAAAAAAGAGGTCATTATTCCAAATTTCACAAATCATCCAAAATTAAAATATATACAAATGATTGTGATTTGCATAAATGGATTAACCACGCTTTTTAAAAATCAAACAAGGGAGCAATTATTATTGATTCTTGACCATGCAACATGTGATTGGGTGATGTTTGTGGACCCATCAATTTCTCATGAAAGGTAGCAAAAAACTTAGAGATAAGGAATCTTGGGAAAATTGATGGGGCCAAATTGGATATTGACAAAGATTTTGAGTTGGAACATAATATATGCTAATGTTGGGAGAGAGAAAGAGGAAGAGAGAAGAAGATGCCCTTTTCAAGCAAAAAAAGACAAACTGTTTCCCAAAAAAAGCAAAAAAAGACAGACTTTCAATATCCAACGCTAATTGAACTCATGCATATATAGCTTATAACTCTAGTGATTAAAAATTTACCGCAAACTCATAACCATAGTTTAGGTTTCTCATTTGATCTAGTAGTACTTAAAGCGTCTTTAATGAGAAACACAAATTGCATCCAAAAATATTTCTTGTTGGCCGGAATGTTTTTTGAGATGTCATACTCTTTGTGAACATAAAATGTAAATTAACATTCTTTTTATATCTTTAGAAAGTGAGCTGGCAATTTAAAGAGAATGAAATTCTAAATTTATATCTTCTCCATTAGGTCATAACTAATATTTATATCTCCTGAAAATGTAAAATAAAATGCGAATGTAGCTTTTACATCTCAAATTAGCATGTTAACATTGAAGATTCTCTTAGTTTCGACTTTGTTATAGACGAGGTCATGATTCCAAATTTCACGAATCACCCAAAATTAAAATATATACAAATGATTGTGATTTGCATAAATTGATTAACCACGCTTTTTAAAAATCAAACAAAATAGGGAGCAATTATTATTGATTCTTGACTATGCAACATGTGATTGGGTGAAAGTGAGGTGGCAATTTAAAGAGAATGAAATCCTAAATTTATATCTTCTCCATTAGGTGATAATTGATATTTATATCTCCTGAAAATGTAAAATAAAATGCGAATGTAGCTTTTACATCTCAAATTAGCATTTTAACATTGAAGATTCTCTTAATTTTGACTTTGTTATAGACGAGATCATGATTCCAAATTTCACGAATCACCCAAAATTAAAATATGTACAAATGATTGTGATTTGCATAAATTGATTAACCACACTTTTTAAAAATCAAACAAAATTGAGAGCAATTATTATTGATCTTGAGTATACAACATGTGGTTGGGTGCTGTTTATGGACCCATCAATTTCATGAAAGGTAGCAAAAAACTTAGAGATAAGGAATCTTTGGAAAATTGATGGGGCCAAATTGGATATTGACAGAGATTTTGAGTTGGAACAAAATATATGCTAATGTTGGGAGAGAGAGAGGAAGAGAGAAGAAGATGCCCTTTCCAAGCAAAAAAAGACAGACTGTTTCCAAAAAAAAGCAATAAAAAGACTTTTACAGCCATGACTCCATGAGATTCCCATTTTCTCTTAGAGCATTTCCGTCCATAAAATCATCTGGGCAATAGGCAATTCAATTCCGCCAAGTGAAAAATAACTGTCTTTAGTGAACAATAACTATTCAAGCACTCCACCTCTAAACTAAATAGCCTAGGCAATTCATATTAAAATATTATTAATTTTATTTTTAAATTTCGGACAACAATAAAAGATTGGCTGAAAGTATTTGAAAATATTGGAAGATATTGAAATGTAGTGTAAGGTGGAAGAATGTTGTTAAGTATTTATAGAAAAAATATTTTATTATTATTTATATTTTTAATTAATTTTTATGATTCTTTATAATTTTTTGTATTTTTAATTATAGCTGACGTCAGTATTGCATCACNNNTATATATATATTAATATATAATTTTGAAGCTTTAAACAAGGAAAGTTGGGATTGGATCCGGATCGGGCTCCAATTTCTCGCATCTGCTTTTGTTTTTGTTTTGTCGGATGCTTGTGATCAAAGAATCTTTGTGTCTATATTCCATTCCGTTAGTTTCCTTTGACATAATTCCTTTCAATTCTGATACTTGTTTTTCTTTTGGGGCTTTTAGATCCAGGTCCAAAAACATAGAGTATTTTTAGGAGTGAGTCTAATTATCTAATTACATGTTTTTATTTCTTTTATTACTTATTTTATATTTTCTAAAAATATTAAAAATCAATTAAAATCTTCTAATATTATGCATTTTCCAACTCCAAAAGAATATATTTAATATCTTACTACAACAACAACAACAAAGTCTTTTCCCACTAAGTGCTATATGAATCCTAGAACGCCATTGCGCTCGGTTTTGTTTCATGTCCTCCGTTAGATCCACGTACTCTACGTCTTTTCCTAGGGTCTCTTCCAAAGTTTTCCTAGATCTTCCTCTACCCCTTCGGCCCTGAACCTCTGTCCTGTAGTCACATCTTCGAACCGGAGCGTCAGTAGGCATTCTTTGCACATGTCCAAACTATTGTAACCGATTTTCTCTCATATTTCCTTCAATTTCGGCTACTCCTACTTTACCTCTGATATCCTTATTCCCGATCTTATCCTTTCTCGTGTGCCTACACATCCCACGAAGCATCCTCATCTCCGCTACACCCATTTTGTGTACGTGTTAATGTTTTACCGCCCAACATTCTGTGCTATACAGCATCGCTGACCTTATTGCCGTCCTATAAAATTTTCCCTTGAGCTTCAGTGGCCTACGATGGTCACACAACACGCCGGATGCACTGTTCCACTTCATCCATCCAGCTTGTATTCTATGGTTGAGATCTCCATCTAATTCTCCGTTCTTTTGCAAGATAGATCCTAGGTAGCGAAAACGGTCGCTTTTTGTGATCTTTGCTAGATTGCTCCGGTCATTAGTGTAGTTAAGTATATAAATGGATAGAGACAGGAAAGCAAACACAAGATGTACGTGGTTCACCCAGATTGGCTACGTCCATGAAATATAGGAGTTCTCATTAATTGTGAAGGGTTTACACAAGTACATAGGTTCAAGCTCTCCTTTAGTGAGTACAAGTGAATGATTTAGTACAAATGACATTAGGAAATATTATGGGAGAATGATCTCGTAATCACGAAACTTATAAGTACCGAAGTGTGGTATCGTCTTCACTTGCCTTATATGTCTCATAGGTAGATGTGACATCTTCTTTGGAAGTACTCTTCCTCCATACAGGGGTGGTATATTTAACTGGTGGAGATGCACAAGGTAATGTATCAATTTCACTTGAAGCTTACTTGTAGTTTCAGGCTTGGTCAATCGCGATACAAACCATGTAGTAGGAGTCCCCCAAGTCGGCGAGTTAGGGGATATGCTGAAAGAGGTGACAGACAAGGTAAGCAATCAGAGCTCCAAGCAATCAGTCCCATATCAGAAGTTTGATTTCGAGTTCCGGTTGATTGTTCTCATTCTCCCTATCTTGCAGGCAACATGAAGGATAAAGAGAAGAAAAATGAGAAGAGATGATATGAGATACTTTTGCTTTTGAAGAAGTAACTTTCCACAGGCTTATTCTTGAACTGGGCTGGAGGGTTTTCTGGTTTCCTCTAGAGTATAAGGCCGACTGAAGAATTTGAGGGTCAAAACAAGTCTATCAAATCTAGAGTACGTTTGACCCTGCTGATATGTGATACTTTTGCTTTTGACAAAGTAGTGGATGTATCGGCACATGTGCTGTTACGCTTGTCTCCACATGCTTCCTTGTATCCTTCTCACTTGCCCTATCTGTTCCTCAGGCAGATGCGGTATCTTCCCTGGAAGCATAAGATGTTGAAGATGAGTACTCGAGAGCAATGTTAGGTAAGTAATCAGGTAAGGGGTTCCAGGCAGTCAGTTCTTGACTGGGTGCTTGATTCCAAGTGCTGACTGATTGCTCTCTTTCTCCTTGTCTTGCAGGTAAGAACAAGGCCAAAGGAAAAGACAGGGAAAAATCATGATATGGGATACTCTTGCTTTTAACCCTGATGATATGAGATATTCTTGCTCTGGTATAGCTTGTTTGTAGAGGTATTATCGGGGGGGGGGGGAAAGAAAGTTGAATATTTCAAAAGGCTTCGTTGGGAGTGCCCTCTCAGATATAAGGAAGGGTTGAGCATTTTTGCAGGTCTGCCTGTCCGTTGGGGATGAAGGTCGACATATATAGGAGTTTCTTTAACAACAAGTAGTAATGTTATTCCTTTACCCTGCTTGGTCATAGCACAGTAGTGGGAGCTGCCAGTTTCACATGTTTTAACTATGTCAGAGCACTTTGAGAAAGTGGTCTTTGGTATCTGGAAAACTAATGTTGCGTGTGAAGATTACAGACAAGCTTTATCCAAGGAGATCTGGCTCTCGAAGTTGAGAAAGTGGTGCCTCTTCGGTTTTCGAACAAGCAATCCTGTCGGAGATTTGGCTCTCGAGATTCGGAGAACTCTCGAATGTGAGTAAAGGTTGGGCATGTTTGCTAGTCTACCTTGCCACGGAGCACAGAGGTTGACACACAGGGACTTTCCAATTATCCAGCAGTGGTACTGTTTCTTTACCATTGTAGGTAATAATATGGTAGCTAGACTTTCAAAATTTATGTGTCTAAACTTTGTTAGTGCTGTTTCTTTGCTATTCTTTTACCCTTCTTGGTCAGAGCGATGTAGTGGGAGCTGCAAGCTTCACGTGTCTCAACTTTGTCAGATAACTTTGACAAAGTTATCTGTGGTACCCATGAGCTAATGTTGCGTGTGGAAAGTGGGTGATTGAACAGTAAGATTCATGTGCTTTCTACTTCACCAGAAATCTTCGACAGAATGCCCGTAATTTCCGCAAAGCTGAGTGTGCGTGTGACAGGTGCTGACAAGGCTGAAAAAGTAGGCGCCTCTTCGATTTCTGAGATCGGCCCTCGTGGTCTCTGAGCAGCCCATCTTTTGAGAAAGCAAGCGCCTCTTCGATTTCTGAGATCGGCCTTCGTGGTCTTTGAGCAGCCCATCTTTTGAGAAAGCAAACGCCTCTTCGATTTCTGAGATCGACCCTCGTGGTCTCTGAGCAGCCCAGCTTTTGAGAAAGCAAACGCCTCTTCGATTTCTGAGCAGGCGCCTCTTCGATTTCTGAAGCTCTGTCGAGTGCAGATTTTTATAGAGGCTGACATTAAGTTCCAAAGCACACTTGAATCTCCACTAGTAGAAGCTTCATTCTTGCACTTCTAAGATCTTGATTTGTCCTACCTTTTATCTCTTCAACACATTTGAAAATATCTGGCCCCTATGACCGTCGTTTTGACTTGAACTTTGTTGAAGAGGCAGCCACGCCTTCTCCAGACAACATATGGCGCCCATCCTTCGTCTCCCCTACTGGTCGTCTTACCGTTAGGGATTCCGTGATGAAGAATGATATGACCGCTGCGGTGGTGGCCATTAACCTTTTTACTCCCAAAGATAACAAACTACTTTCCAAACGGTCTGATGAGTTGGCTGTTAAGGATTTTCTGGCTCTCAGTGTTCAGTGTGCAGGTTCTGTGTCTAATATGGCCCAACGCTTATTTGCTCGAACCCGCCAAGTTGAATCATTGGCGGCTGAAGTGATGAGTCTCAAACAGGAGATTAGAGGGCTCAAGCATGAGAATAAACAGTTGCACTGGCTCGCACATGCTTATGCTACAAACATGAAGAGGAAGCTTGACCAGATGAAGGAATCTGATGGTCAGGTTTTACTTGATCATCAGAGGTTTGTGGGTTTGTTCCAAAGGCATTTATTGCTTTCGTCTTCTGGGGCTGTACCGCGTAATGAAGCTCCAAATGATCAACCTCTGATGCCTCCTCCTTCTAGGGTTCTGTCCAGTACTGAGGCTCCGAATGATCCCCCTCCGGTGCCTTCTCTTTCTGGGGCTCTACCGATTGCTGAGACTTCTCCTAAGCAACCTTTGTGAAGGCTCCCTCTTGTTTGTTTTTTTGACTCATGTGTATGTACATAATTGTAACTTATCGGGGATATCAATAAATAAGCTTTGCTTCATTTCAATGTATTATGTTAAATACACCAAAGCCTTATTCACTAAGTTCTTTGAATTTTTCTTTTGTTGAAGCTTGTATGTTGAAGCTTTGTGCGTGGAACATGTAGGTTGAGGTAGTGTTCCCTTAATTTCCCGAGTGAGGAAAACTTCTAGGTTGGAGACTTGGAAAATCCAAGTCACTGAGTGGGGTCGGCTATATGAATCTTAGAACGCCATTGTGCTCGGTCCTGTGTCATGTCCTCCGTTAGATCCAAGTACTCTAAGTCTTTTCTTAGAGTCTCTTCCAAAGTTTTCCTAGGTCTTCCTCTACCCCTTCGGCCCTGAACCTCTGTCCCATAGTCGCATTTTCTAATCGGAGCGTCAGTAGGCCTTCTTTGCACATGTCCAAACCACCGTAACCGATTTTCTCTCATCTTTCCTTCAATTTCGGCTACTCCTTCTTGACCTCGGATAGCCTCATTCCTAATCTTATCATTTCTCGTGTGCCCACACATCCAACGAAGCATCCTCATCTCCACTACACCCATTTTGTGTAAGTGTTGATGCTTCACCGCTCAACATTCTGTGCCATACAACATCGCCGACCTTATTGCCGTTCTATAAAATTTTTCCTTGACCTTCAGTGGCATACGGTGGTCACACAACATGCCGGATGCACTCTTCCACTTCATCCATCCAGCTTGTATTCTATGGTTGAGATCTCCATCTAATTCTCCGTTCTTTTGCAAGATAGATCCTAGGTAACGAAAACGGTCGCTCTTTGGTATTTCTTGATCTCCGATCCTCACCTCTAACTCGTTTTGGCCTCCATTTTCACTGAGCTCTTAGGATCTAACAGCCTCTTACCGTTGTCGGTGACAACAGCACCAGGAGGTCGCCGACAATCCTCGCGCTTCAGGACCGACGAGATCCGCTTCTCAATCTTGGAGTGGACAAAGATACAGTGGGCTGAGCTGGAGCGGAGCATCCTCGCTGGGCAGAAGAAGACAAGTTGAAGTTTGGGCTTGGAATTGTAGCTGGGCTCATTGGTTTTGGAAAGATTGCTTGTCGGATTGAGAGAGAGAACCGGGCCTAGATATATATATATATTCCTTTTTTATTTTTTATTTTATTTTTATTTTTATTTATTTTTTAAAATTGACCTTCATCAATGAAACTTTAATCAAACCCCTATTTTTTTTTTGTTTTTTTTATGTGACTGAACTCGACATTGAATGCTCGAGTTGCCTACGTACCCTTCCAAAGAAAGAGATCAAGTCAAAACGTAGTTCAAAATACATATATATTTTTTTTGTATTTTTCTTTTGGTGCTGTTTGCAGTTTTAGCTTGTGCAGGCAAGGAGTGTTGATGTTGCCTTTTATGCTCGTGCATACCAGGAGCTTAGTGTCATGCATTTTAGGCTCGTGCAGGCGAGGAGCCTTGGTGTATTTGTCAAACGATCTTGGAGAGGCATTCCTTGCAATCTTCATAGCAAAGAGTCTTGACCGAGTGATTGAAGAAGTCTTCGGGGAGGAAATCGCGCATTGTGATGGGGATTGATGATCTTTGTGTCAAAGTTTCATCATCCTTAACATTTTCACATTGCTTCGGAGGTTGACAAGAGCTGCTT
This sequence comes from Malus baccata, assembly GCA_006547085.1. Taxonomy (NCBI): domain Eukaryota; kingdom Viridiplantae; phylum Streptophyta; class Magnoliopsida; order Rosales; family Rosaceae; genus Malus; species Malus baccata. The sequence goes on along the minus strand of VIEB01000057.1, from coordinate 435,582 downwards.
TGCCCCCTTTCCGACTGGTGACCTTGTGGAGGAGACATATGCTTCTTGTGCAGTTTCTTCGAAGTAACGTGAGTCCATCCCTTAACTTTACTTTGCTCGACTGGCATGGTTTTGGAGCATGCCCCCAGCGATTGAGGTGAAGATTTTGAGTCGACAGAGCCATAAGTGATGGTGGTATAACTTGACTTCACCACATCATCAAGATCTAGCTCAATGATTCCTTTCTGAGCCAGCTTCATGATGAGATCTTTCAGTACGAAACACTTTTCAGTCGGATGACTGATGAAGCGGTGGAATTTATAGTTCCTTGGATTGTCGGCGCAATTTATCTCTTCTGGCCATCTGCACTCAGGCAAACCGATCACCTTCTTTTCCAGCAAGTCTTCTAACATGGCAACCACATCAGAGTCGGGGAATGGATAAGTCTTCTCCTCAAGCCCCTTCAAAGTGCGTCTACGCATCTCTTGATCACGAAAAGCTTCGGCTTGAATCGCCTTGCCTCGTGTAGGGATTTTGACGGGAGCTGTGTTGATCGTCATTGCTTCCTTTGTGGATTTCCACACAGCCTTCTCCACCTTTGTCCCAAGAACTTTGTCGTTCTTGTAGTTGGCGATCGGTTCTTTCTTCCCATGATGGGTGATGCTCAACTCCATGTCATGGGCACGGGTGGCTAACTCCTTAAAGGTCCGTGGTTTGATGCCTTGAAGGATGTAGTGTAATCCCCACTGCATGCCTTGAATATACATCTCGATCGAGAAGGTCTCCGAAAGTCTGTCTTTGCAGTCGAGACTTAGAGTGCGCCATTGGTTGATGTAGTCCACAACTGGCTCATCTTTCCATTGCTTCGTACTTGTCAGCTCCAGCATGCTTACAGTGTGGCGGGTGCTGTAGAAGCGATTAAGGAATTCTCTTTCCAATTGCTCCCAGTTATTGATGGACTCAGGCTCTAGGTCCGTGTACCACTCAAAGGCGTTTCCTTTCAGGAAGCGCACAAACTACTTGGCGAGGTAGTCTCCCTCCGTCCCCGCGTTGTTACAAGTTTCGACGAAATGTGCAACGTGCTGCTTTGGGTTTCCTTTTCCATCAAACTGCATGAATTTTGGTGGTTGATAACCCTTTGGCATCTTCAGGGCATCAATCTTCTTGGAGTATGGCTTCGAGTAGAACAAAGAGGTATGTGAGCTCCTTTTGTACTGCGCCTTGATGGTGTTGGTGATCATCTCTTGCAGTTGTTGGATAGAAAGAGATCCCATGAGTGCCGCTGCTTGGTCTGGCTTTAGCTTCACATCGATTTTCTCCACCGGAGGCTCATCTTTTTCGCCATCTCCTCTCTTTAGTGGATCATCCTCTGGGTCGGGGTTCTCGTCGTCCTGTGGCTCCAGTCGGCTGACGAGTGCAGCGATTTGCAAGTCTTTTTCTTCCACAATTCGTGTTAGCCTTGCGATCGCTTCATTCATTTGAGCCAGTTGTTCTTCAATAGAGGTAATGCTGATGGTCATGACTTGTGCAACCAATATACGTGATTTTCCTTTAGACATCTAGGATGCTGACGAAGAATATCGTTGGCTGCTTTGGGATGTCATCTTGTGTGCCTCAATAGCATGCTTCGGTGCCCCCAGCGAGGTCAGGTTAATGACAGACTCACACCTTTGATGCTCCCCTTGCTCCTTTAGCAGCATCAACTTTGAAGTGGCATGTTTAGGAGCGGTTATGGTGCCAATGGATTGTTAGTTCGCGGTAGAAGTGCTTAGGATCCTTCCTTTGGTGGTTGCGAGAACGACTTGTCCCTTGCTTGATGCCATTGACTTTGAGGCGTGTTTGGATTCCTTGAACGGAGGAAGAGATGAGAGGTAAAGATAGTCCCACCGAGCATGCCAAATTTGTAAACACGAAATTTCCTGAAACAAACGAGACAAGAACACATGTACAAAATAATATTTTGTATTAATGATTTAGGGGTTACAATCTCTTCTACAAATTTAGCCTCTGATTCGATCTCCGTAAGGTGTTGATTTGTGGATGTGCGATTGATCCAAGGGCCGTCGTGCCTTGATCTTGGATGAACGGTTGGAAGTTTCCTTCAAGGGCCGTTGAGGCTTAATCTTGAAGGTTGAGGGAAGTTTCTTCGAGGGCCTTTGGGCTTGATCTTGAAGGTTGATGGATGTACGGATCTTCAAGGGCTTTTGGGCTTTATCTTGAAGAACGGTTGGATATGTGGATTTCTTAATGTTGTTGATCCAAAGGGTCGTTGGGGCTTGATCTTAGGACGAACGGATGATGAACGATGAACACTTTCTTCAAGGGGCGTCGGGGCTTGATCTTGAATTGGTGGAAATTCTTCAAGGGCTGTCGGGGCTTGGTCCTGAAGGAGGATTTGATGAAGAACGAAGAGAGCTTTCTTGATTCTTTAGGATTTGTTTGGGAGCTTTAGAGTTTCAAAGCTTCAGGGTTTTGGTGTAATGTGAATTTGTTATGAATTGGTCCCCCTTAAATGAATGAAATGGATTCTATTTATAGAATTTTCCAAGGCCTAATTTTGAATATGATATTCAGATGAAATAAATCGTTTCTGCCAGGTGTTGACACGTGTCCTACTTGATGAATTTTCTGATTTATTTTGATTTTTCGTTTAGTCACACGCTACGTGTAAAATTTATATGACACGTGAGCGTTGAAATTGTAACTATTGTTCAACATTTATTATACTAAAATTTCGATGTCTACACCTTCCTCAACCACAATTGCAAGATCGAGAAGTCAGCAGCGCACCCAACACAACATCAACATACTTTACTCCTCGGCCGACAAGTTGGCACACCCCACATTAACCGAAGGATGTAGTTAGCTCACTAGTTACTCGGCCTGCTCGCCACGTAGGCTTGGTAGTTTTTAGAGTCAACAATTACATACCCCAAAATAAGAGCCTAATGAAAAAAAATATTAGTACATTAATGATTATGAATTTTACAATTTTCAGACTAAGTGTAAATGATGCAATCATGAGCGTTTATATATACTTTCATATTTTTCAGACTTGTACATTAATGATTATGAATTTTATTTATTTTGAACTCCCTTAAAAATACTATTCATGAGTGTTTGTATGGTTCTAAAAATTCAAACGACGATATACCCATTCTCGAAGCTTAGATGATGTGATGACGAGGGTTTGCATATTTTTTTTTCATATTTTTTGCACTTGTAAATTAATTACTATAATTTTTTAATGTGTTTGGTATTTTTAAATTACTTGATATTTTTATTTTTAGTGTCTTTATAATTTTTCACTCTTTGCTTTTATATACTATAAAAATTAATAAATAAAATTTAAAGTTTTTTAATTTATATTAGAATAATAATACAATAATACATATTTAATATACAATACACACACACACACACACACTATGACTATTCTATTTTATAGTAAGTTTTTTAGTTGTTTAAAAAATTAAAATCATCAAAATAACTTTTTTCTTAATATGTCGAAACGGGTTACCCGCGTGTCATCCTCATGTAAGCCTATTAAGAACCTGTTATTAATGGGTCCTTATTGTGTGGCCTGATAACGACCTGATTAGTTATCGCATTGACTCGAAACCTGTTATTTTCGTGTCGTGATAATGGGTCATGTAAGAAATTATCATGTCTACCTTCCCCCTCCTTCTCCCCTTCCACAATCACCATATTCCCCACTACCTCTCAATCAACGCTCCCACGATCAAAGGGGAAAAAAAAAAAACCAAAACAAAAATTTGGCATCGTGAAAACTGGGTTTCATGAAATCAGAAAACCTAGTCAGCAGCCTGAACTTTCCTCCTTTTTTTCCCCTAAACTACTCCAAATAAATAAATAAATAAATAAGGCGCCTATAAGAGCACTTCTAGTGTAGGAAGGCCCCCCTAGGCAATAGGCAACTCAATCCCCTTAAACGAACAATAACTACCTACAATGAACCGTAACTGCCCAAGTGCATCTCAACCCCTAAATTGAATAATCCAGGCAATTCATATCAATATTAGTATTTTTTTTTAATTTTATAAAATAATAAAAAAATAATGTAACCTAACAAAATCTATCGTTTGGAAAAGAAAAAAAACTTTATTTTTAATTTCCGATAATAATAAAAGATTAGTTGAAAGTATTCAAAAATGTTGAAATGTAGTGAAACGTGGAAGAACATGATTATGTATTTATAGAAAAAAATTATAATTTTTTATATTTTTAATTAGTTTTTTTATTATAAATTTTTATAATTTTTTAATAATTTAACTTATAGTTGATGTCATGATGACGTTAGTCCTACATCGCATAAGCAAGACGCTAGGCTAGGCGAATCTTAAATTGCCTATCACCAAAACAACCAGCAATGGTAGAGTTGCTCTAAGGGATAGTTTGGGAGTGAGGTGCTTAAAAAAAAAGCACCCATGAAAAAAAAGCTGTGAGAGTTTTAAGTGTTTGGTAAACTGAAAAAAAAAAGCTTATTTTGGAAGCTGCTGTGAGAATAATCTGAAATCAAAAGAAAAAGCTGAAGCTGCTATTCGCATCTTTGGAAAACTGGCTTTTTTTCAAAGCACACGGAGTTACAGTGCTCTTTTAATGAAAAGACCCACTATCAAACTGTTTTTTTTTTTCCAAAAGCACTTTTACAAAAAAGTTTACCAAACACTCTGCTGATTTATTTCATAGCCACATATTCTCACAACACAGCCGTTTATTCTCACAACAGTTTTTTTTTAAAATACAGCAATACCAAACCAACCCTAAGTCTCTAACCCACTCGACAACGCTGGTCCACGCCCATGTGGCTTGCTTGTCTTTTTTCCTGCGAAGAACTTACTTTGGTGCGGTCACTATCAAGGGGGTGTGGGGTTGGTGGGTAGGAATCAATATTGGCTCCCGTAAATTTTCAAAAGCCTAAAGACGGTATTGATGCTTCCATCCCTTGTACCCATTAGTAGAAAATTTGATCATCTAATAATTAATTTAAGGCCGTAATTCCCACGAAAGGGCATGTATAGTTGTGTCCCATTTGAGATAAGTGAACTTCTTAGCTAGGCTCCATTGATGAGCATGATATGCAACAACTGATTTCTAATTCAATGGCTCTTGTACTTGGAGCTCAACAAGCCTCCTCATCTTCCAACACTTATTGTTCTTCTGGATGTAGTTACGACGTGTTCTTGAGCTTCAGAGGCGAAGACACTCGCTTGACTTTTGCAGACCATCTCTATACAGCCTTTGACAATGCTAGCTTCCGCACGTTTCGAGATGAAAATGATCTCGAGAGAGGAGAAGGTATCAAGCCTGAACTGGAGAAAGCCATCCAACAATCACTAAGTTCTGTCATCCTGTTTTCGAAAAACTATGCGTCTTCCAAATGGTGCCTGAACGAGCTTGTGATGATTCTTAAACGGAAGAAGACCTCTGACCATGTAGTTTTACCGGTCTTCTACGATGTGGATCCATCCCATGTGAGGAACCAAACAGGAAGTCTTGCAAAAGCATTTTCTAGACACCAGAAAACTCAATCGTGTGACACTGTAAAGGAATGGAGGGAAGCACTTACAGAAATTGCAGGTCTTGCTGGGATGGTTTTGCAGAATGAAGCTGATGGGTACGTACGTAATTTCATTACAACTAGCTTTTTTAATTTTTTTTGGAGTGCTGATATTCTCACTCAATTGTCTTATTTCCTCATCCACCATTTAATAAAAATCTTAATGACATATTTATTTTTTTAAGTAAAAAGACCTTTAAACCACTATTTAACTAATTACCTAAATTTTGAAACAAAACAAAATATAATTTAAAATAATAAATAAATAATGGTGGGTTGGCTGTGATATCTGAAATTGAGAGAGGCTGGGAAAGATTTGGGCTACAATCAACAAAAAGGTTGGAGGAAGGAATGGGAAACAATGAGATCTGTGACTTTGGCAGAATAGGAAGAAGAAGAGTCGTTTGGGATCTGAGGTCTCTATAGAGCGGTGTAGGGTAGGGAATATTGGGCCATATCTATGCTATTCAGTGAAAATAAAGGGTGGGGAAATAACGTTTTACTTTTTTTTAACTTTTTATAGTGGGTGAGATTATTATGTGAGTGAAAAAATAACACTGAGGTGAGTCTAGTAACACTCCTTTTTAGCTATGTATGACGTGTTTTATTATTTATCATTCTCTAAGGTTGTTGATAAGGTGATACTTATGGGTTTATATCAACTTTTCTATTATATATGTGTTGCATATGCATTATGTTTTCTGGTTTAAATATCTAACAACTTCACCGTTTGGGAATGCTATTAAAAGTGCTCATGTTCAAAGTGCTTTTATCATAGGCACGGTACAATTATCCTATTAATTTAAATTCATTACAACTTTACCTTTTGGGATTGCTTCTTAAAAGTGCTCATGTTTAAAGTGCCTTTATCATAGGCACGGTAAAGTTTTATAAAAAATTCAAGCGATTATTGGAAAAGCACTAACCGCATCCTAAATTATTTTTTGAACAAACATGCATGTTACAGGTGCTAAGTACGTACTCCAAAAACCGCTTCTTATGTTTCAGAAATTATTATAAGGTTTTCTGCTAAAAACTCAATTAGATATGCTATTGATTGTCAGATAGTACTTTTAGGGCCCGTTTGTTTGACCGGATTAGGAATGACTGGACTAGACTAGACTATAGTCCCTTGTTTGGTCTGCACCAGGGTTAAGTTTAATGACACTAAGTCGGAATCGCACCGACTAACAGCTTCACTAGCTGTTCTTAGTGAGACCCCCCAAAAACTGGAGGATTGCTAGTCCCGTCTCTAGTGCATGCGTCGTCTGCAAACATGCGATGCCAATCTCCATCATCCCGTGAACCCAGTCACAAAATCTTGCCTTCTCCTTTGTATATGAGCTACAGCCCCTTCTCCAGTCATCAAATCAGAAACTCGCCGATTTCTGTCCCATGAACCCAACCCTCTCTTTGCTTCAGCGATGAATTTGTCCAGTTAAGCTTGCGATAAGTTTAATCCACCATAAACTACAATTCAATTCATAGATTAAAGCTTATAAATCCCAATTACAGAAAATATCAAAATCTATGATAAACCCAGAAATCTATTACCTTGGGTTGCAGTGCACTACTCCATAAATTTGTAGGAAAAAACGAAATCAAATTTGGAGTTGTAAAACATAAATTATAGTGGAAATTTGATATGTGATTTCCAATTTGCAATGCTTTCTTTGCTTTGAGGAACAAGAAAAAAGACCTCCTTTTGAGGAAGAAAATGCACAGATCCTCCTTTTTAATACACAGATCCTCCTTTGAGGAAGAAAACTGGGAGAAATGAGGGAGAAAAAGAGAGAGAGGAGGGAGATGGTCGACCGGAGAAAAAAAGGGGAAGAAATGAGGGAGAGGGGAGTGAGAGAGTGGGAAGGAAGAAGAAAACAGTGGGCCAGAGAAAAAAAAAAAGGGCAGAAAATGAGGGAGAGGAGAGTGAGAGAGTGGGAAGGAAGAAAAAAAAATGGTAGAAGTTTCGAGATAGGAAGGAAAATGATAAATAATATAATATAATATAATATTTATGAATTAAAAAAATATAATATTAAAAATTATTAATTATTTTGTTTCTTAATCCGAAACTGCACCAAACGCTTCACTAAGTCAGTTTAGCTTAGTCTAGTCTAAGCCAGTCCAGCTTAATCCTGTTGAAAATCAATGTCAAGCCCAAAACAATAAGTAATCCACAACCCAATCTAAAGTCCAAGTCCATATCTAGTTTGATGATGTAAGTGCTTACAATTGCAAAGTTAGGTTGTGTGTGAAAACAAAGCAAAGGTAGGCAAGTTAGGTTGTGTGTGAAAACAAATAGGTGCAATTAATGTGTTTTGTGTGGTAGTAAATAATCTTAGTTTAATTAAGTAGTTTTCATTTGGTTTGCTATAAATACCCAAGTCCCCAAGCCTTGTAAATCATCCAAGGAAAAACAAAGCCTAGAGCTAAATAAGAAAAGCTTTGCTAATTAGTTTGTTTTGTGAGCTTTCTTTAAGAGTGTGCTCTATTTTTCTTCTTCTTGGGATCATTAGAGTTATCTTGGATACTCTTCTTATTCAACAATTGGTATCAGAGCCAAGTCGGTCAGGGATCGTTCTTGGTAGAGCATTGGTTGTAAAGTCTCTTGAAATTCCGAGTATGCTCTGTGGTTGCAGTTTTGACTGATCTTCCACATCAGAAAAGATTTCTTGAGATTATTGCTGGGGTTATCACAAACCTTGAGAGGGAGCTTCTTTGTGTCGAGAGTAGTGTATTACTCTGCACGGTAGTCACTCAAGCTTGTTCGGTGTAGTCAAAGTCTTGCCGATACGATGGGTGATCTTCAAGTTGTTGGAGGAATCAAGAAGCTCAACAACCAAAACTATAACACGTGGGCAACGTGTATAGAGTCTTACCTTCAAGGTCAAGACTTGTGGGAGGTTGTCGGTGGTAGTGAAGTTACACAACCGGCAGCGGAAGATGCTAACGGCGTCTTGCGGAAGTGGAAAATTAAAGCAGGCAAATCAATGTTTGCCTTAAAGACCACAATAGAAGAAGAAATGTTGGAGCACATTCGGGATGCTAAAACGCCAAAGGAAGCATGGGACACTTTTGTTACACTCTTTTCGAAGAGGAACGATACAAAATTGCAACTTCTCGAGAATGAGCTGCTATCGATGGTACAACGCGACATGACGATTGCCCAGTACTTTCACAAGGTGAAGTCGATATGCCGCGAAATTTCAGAATTAGATCCAACAGCTCCTATTGGGGAAACCAGGATGAAGAGAATAATTATCCATGGTTTGAGACCCGAATATCGAGGGTTCATTGCCGCTATACAAGGATGGCCGACACAACCATCGCTTGTTGAGTTTGAAAATTTGCTTGCAGGTCAAGAAGCTATGGCCAGGCAAATGGGAGAAGTCTCGTTGAAGGGTGAAGAAGAAGCGCTCTACACCAACAAAAGCAAAGGCACCTTCAAGCGGTACACTGGTAGGGAATCTAAAAAGGGTGGAGAAAAGGTGCAAAGTCACCAAGGAAATGGAGGCTCTCATTCTGGGGGAGCTTGGAAGAATCGCGGTAATAGTAAAAAGTTTAGTGGCAAATGTTACAACTGCGGGAAGATGGGCCACATGGCGAAAGATTGCTGGACCAAGAAAGAGCCTGTTGAAGGTAATACTGCTACTTCCAGTTCGAAGGAGAATAGTGAAGATGGCTGGGAAATGATGAACAGCGGCGATAACCTGCCCTGGGTAACAACACAAGAACAGATTGACTACAAAAATGATTGGATCGTAGATTCAGGCTGCTCAAATCATATGACGGGTGATAAACAGAAGTTGCAAAACCTATCTGAATACAAGGGAGGTCGTGTGGTGGTGACGGCCAACGACTCAAGGTTACCGATTGCCCATATCGGTAAGACTGTAATTGTGCCCCACTACAACACTAACCAGGTGCCACTTCAAGATGTTTACCATGTTCCAGGTATGAAGAAAAATCTGCTTTCAGTGCCTCAACTGACATCATTGGGAAATTATGTCTTGTTTGGTCCACAAGATGTGAAGGTGTATCGACATCTCAAGATCTTAGGGACGCCAACAATGGAGGGACGACGACTACAGTCAGTCTATGTAATGTCAGCAGAAACTGCATACGTAGACAAGACAAGGAAGAATGAGACAGCAGATTTATGGCACATGAGATTAGGTCACGTTAGCTATCATAAGCTAAATGTGATGATGAAGAAGTCAATGCTTAAGGGGCTACCTCAGCTTGACGTGAGAGTAGACACGGTTTGTGCAGGATGCCAGTATGGTAAAGCACATCAACTACCATATGAAGAGTCGAAGTTTAAAGCAAAAGAACCGTTGGAGTTAGTCCATTCCGATGTGTTCGGGCCCGTCAAGCAACCATCGATAAGTGGGATGCGATACATGGTGACGTTCATAGATGACTACTCCAGGTATGTGTGGGTTTTCTTTATGAAAGAAAAATCTGAAACATTTTCAAAATTTAAAGAGTTTAAAAAGACAGTTGAAGGAGAAGTGGGAAAGAAGATTCGTTGCATACGCACGGATAATGGAGGAGAATATACCTCGAATGAGTTTTCCCAATATCTACGAGAATGTAGAATACGTCACCAGTTCACATGTGCTAACACGCCACAACAGAATGGCGTAGCAGAAAGAAAGAACCGGCATCTTGCAGAGATATGTCGAAGTATGCTCCATGCCAAGAATGTACCAGGAAGGTTTTGGGCCGAAGCAATGAGAACTGCAGCTCATGTGATCAACAGGCTTCCTCAACCAAGGTTAGAATTTGTCTCACCCTTTGAGAAACTGTGGGATATGAAACCTACAGTTAGTTACTTTCGAGTATTTGCCTGTGTGTGCTACGTATTTGTTCCAAGTCATTTACGTAGCAAGTTTGACAAGAAGGCAGTCCGATGTATCTTTGTGGGATACGACAGCCAAAGAAAAGGGTGGAAATGTTGTGATCCTACAACTGGAAGGTGTTACACATCACGAAATGTGGTGTTTGATGAAGCATCTTCTTGGTGGTCTTCAGAAAAAGAGGTGTTGCCTGATTCAAGAGAGATTGAAGAAAAGCTGCAACAAAAGATGGGGGAGCAAACTGTTCAAATCCAGTCGAGACCAGATGAGTCTGAGGATTCGCTTGATGGTGATGATGTTGAGCAAGCAGTACCACAAAACCCTTGGCAATGTGGCGTATATCAACAACCAGAAGAAGAAAGACCTAGTGAAGTGGAAGTATCGACTCCACAATCACAACCAAGGAGGTCAACAAGAATTCGGAAGCCAAATCCTAAATACGCTAACGTAGCCATAGAAGAAGAAGCAGTTGAACCTGAGTGGCTCAGAGTTAGGAGAAGAGGTCAATACAGCGGAGCTAAATCAAGCTTGGAATCCAGTGGCAAGGCTAAGAGATGTGAAACCCATATCATGCAAATGGGTGTTCAAGATAAAGTGTTGTCAACTCAGCATGGAGGAAAGAATGAGCTGACATTGAGGGGGAGTGTTGAAAATCAATGTCAAGCCCAAAACAATAAGTAATCCACAACCCAATCTAAAGTCCAAGTCCATATCTAGTTTGATGATGTAAGTGCTTACAATTGCAAAGTTAGGTTGTGTGTGAAAACAAAGCAAAGGTAGGCAAGTTAGGTTGTGTGTGAAAACAAATAGGTGCAATTAATGTGTTTTGTGTGGTAGTAAATAATCTTAGTTTAATTAAGTAGTTTTCATTTGGTTTGCTATAAATACCCAAGTCCCCAAGCCTTGTAAATCATCCAAGGAAAAACAAAGCCTAGAGCTAAATAAGAAAAGCTTTGCTAATTAGTTTGTTTTGTGAGCTTTCTTTAAGAGTGTGCTCTATTTTTCTTCTTCTTGGGATCATTAGAGTTATCTTGGATACTCTTCTTATTCAACAAATCCTTGAAGCTAATCTAGTCCGAGATAGTCTGGTGCAACAAACGCATCCTTAGTCTTTTCAAAAACTCAATCCAAATAGGTCCATCGCTAAAAAAGTCTATTAATTTGACAAAAAAAAGTTTATTAAAATCTTATCAAATCCTAATTTGAAGTTCATTTTTATGACGTTTTGATTATGTGTATATGTTTAACTAATCTAACTTGTGATTATCCATTGTTTGGTCATTGACATATTTGATTTACTTTCCAATAATTCCATTGCAATCTATTAGGCACGAGTCAAAGTTTATCACGAAAATTGTTAAAGTAATTGAAGATAAACTAAGGCGCACCACCTCCAGTGTTGAGCCCAACCTGATTGGAATTCATTCTCGAGCTAAACACATCAATTTATGGTTACAAGATAGATCAAATGATGTTGGGATACTTGTAATCCATGGAATGCGTGGAATAGGCAAGACAACAATTGCAAAGTCTGTTTATGATTCAAACTTCAGAAGATTTCAAAGAAGCAGTTTTGTTGAGAATATAAGAGAAATTTCAGAACAATCCAATGGATTGATTCAAATACAAAAACAGCTTCTTCATGATATTTCGAATGGGAGAAAACTGGAAATACACAGTATAAGAGAGGGAATGACTAGGATTCAAGATGCCATTTGCTGTAAAAAAGTTCTTCTTGTTCTAGATGATGTGGATGACAAGGACCAACTGTTAGACGTAGTATTTGGGATGCGAGAGCAGTTTTGTCCAGGAAGTAAGATCATCATAACAACTACCTATGCAGGGTTGTTAAATGCTTACCATCAAGTTAAGTTTCATTGTGTTGAAACTTGGAATTACGTCGAATCATTGAAGCTCTTCAGTCTACATGCTTTTGGGCAGGATCACCCGCTTGGATGCTATGTGGAACATTCAAGAAGGTTGGTACAACAGTGTGAAGGACTTCCATTGGCTCTTAAGATTTTGGGATCTTCTCTTTCGGGAATGGATATATCTGTATGGGAGAGTGCAGTAAGAAAATTGGAAGCTATTCCAGATGGTCAAATCTTGAAAAAAGTAAAACTAAGCTACGACTCCTTACAAGACAACCATGACCAAGATCTATTCCTTCATATTGCATGCTTCTTTATCGGAATGGACAAAGGTGTTATCGTGAGCATACTGGATGACTGTGATTTCTTCACAGATGTTGGTATGCAGAATCTCATTGACAGATACTTGGTAAGGATTGATGAATATAATAAGATCCAGATGCATCACATGATTCGTGACATGGGAAGAGAAATTGTTCTTCTAGAATCAAAGGAGCCTGGACAACGCAGTAGATTATGGCGTCATAAGGATTCTTTCGAAGTTTTGAAGCAAAACAGTGTAAGACATTAACATGCTCTTGATCTTGCATGTGTTCACTTTTCCTTTGGCTATTGCATATTCACCAAATGTATTTTTTTCTTCTTTTTGTTATTAGGGTACACAAAAAATTGAAGGCCTTTGTTTCATGAACATGAAAATGCACCCAGAATACACTCCTTCAAGAAACTCAGGTGATCAATTAGTTTTTGAAACTAATGCGTTTTCAAGGATGCACAGATTGAAATTCCTCCAGCTTAGTCATGTAAAACTCAATGGATCCTACAAAGAATTTCCCACAGGAATAAGATGGTTGTGCTGGCTTCAATTTCCCTTTGATTCTTTACCCCGTGATTTTCCACTGTACAGCCTTGTTGCTCTTGAAATGTGCTATAGCAGCTTGAGACAAGTTTTGAAGGGAACAGAGGTAATATGCTGCTCTATACACTATCTTTTAATTTCACTTTTATCTTTTTAGGGTTTTCAGTGATTACTTATACATTAGTAAGAACTAATTTTTCCTTCTCTGAATTTTCTGAACAGTATCTGCCGTCACTAAAGATCCTAAATCTTAGCCATTCCCATGGCCTTAAAGCGACCCCCGACTTTTCGCTTGTCCCAAGTCTGGAAAGGCTGATTCTTAAAGATTGTGCAAATTTGGTTGATGTCCATGAATCCATTGGAAACCTAAAGAAACTTATTTGTTTGAATATGGAAGATTGCAAAAATCTTAAGAAGCTTCCAAAGAACATTTCTATGCTAACGTCCCTTGAAACGCTTATTATATCTGGTTGCTCAAAGGTTGAAGTGTTTCCGACAGAGATAAGTAAGATGGAGTCTCTTAAAGTATTCCAAGCTGATGGCGTTTCAATACATCAATTACGTACTGCCTCCCAGTGGTGGACCTTATGGCCAAGGAAAAGTGTAGGAATTTCTTGGGCTTCTTATCTACCACACAATTTAGTAACTTTAAGTCTTAGAAACTGCAATCTTTCCGATGAGAATTTTCCTAGGGATTTTGGTAATCTACCCTCATTACAAATATTGGACCTGAGCAGTAATTCAGTTTGTAGCCTACCAGATTGCGTTAGAGGTGTTAGGGGGCTTCGTAAACTCTCTTTTGAGGGGTGTAAGAGGCTCAAATCACTTTTAAGGCTGCCAAGTGTAGGAGAATTGGAAATACTGGATTGCAAATCATTGGAAATAATAACGTTTCAATCACTTTCGGACTCCAGAATATGTGCCGCAATGGATTCCAATTTCAATCTGGTTGAGGTTGAGTACTGGTACAAGTTAGAGCCTATTGAAACAGTTGATGTGGAAATGATCAACCTTTTAGGTTTGAGCAACCTGAATTTGAATGAAGCCATTATGATGGAAATCGTATCTCCGTTTTCTGAGGGGAGGAGCATGACGCATTCCCTCCAGGTCTCTCTCTCTCTCTCTCACTCTATACACACACACACACACACATCATACCATGCAAGAGTAGCTGACTTACAACATTTTGATTCGCATGGCACAGGGACTCTATGAATATGGCATATTCAGCACATTTCTTCCGGGAGATTACGAGGTTCCTCAATATGGCTCGTTTGCCCATAAAAGTAGAGGGTCCTCAATATCTTTCACTGTACCTTCACTTCCCACTTCGAGGATCCGAGGCTTGAACTTCTTCTATGTCTACGCAGAATCCTACAACAATGATTCTCCTAATATCAATGCTGATAATGATGTGCCATATCCAGTACTTATGAAAGTTAGTAATAAGAGTAAAGTCCTAAAGTGGATCTATGGCCCAACATTCTTCTGTGTTCCAGGCTATGGACAAGACGTGATATGGTTAAGCCATTGGAAGTTTGGGAATAAATTGGAGGGTGGGGATGAGGTGACTTTTTCAGTATTCAGGAAATCTTGGCTTCAGATAAAGGAGTGGGGCCTCAAGCTTGTGTACTACGAGGAGGAAGATGAGATGAGTACGCAACACAACACGACGGAACCTTTTTATCCATGTGTCATTGCTGGAGATTTGTCATGTAATCTGCTGTCAGGAGCATACATTCTCTTCCCACTTATGAACATGAGCATTGGTGATATGCTTACTTCAGCTTGGTTCAATCGCGTCACCGGAGACGTTGATGAAATGACAGGTATGCTGTTCAGTGCCCTATATGATTTCACTCCAACTTTTTCTACGAAAAAAGAAAAAGCACAATGATATATTAGCATCACAAGTGTTTTTCTCGGGGCAATGTTAATCTCACTTTCAGTTTGTCATCATGTACGCATGTTGTGTTTTAAAACAAAATGTTATATTTGAAGTGCATGACAACAATCTAAAAGTGCAAAAATCAACCACAATATTTTGTAGGTCGTCTAGAAGTGCGGGAATCAATTAACTTGTATTTGTTTGCTTGATAGAAAAAAAAGAAGAGCAACAAGGTGACTGCACACTTGCAGCACAGAGGGGCAGCAATGACAATAGAAATAGCCGTGGTGGCAAAGGTTGGAAGGTGGTCGTGATGATCATGGCGACTGTCTTCGTTCTCTCTTTTACTCTAGTCTCTCACTCTTCTCTCTTTCAGCGAAAGAAGCAAAGAGCCACTAGTCCTCCACGACTCAATCCAGGTCTTCAGACTATATCTGATCATGAATAACTGGACTGTAACGTTTAAATTGTTTTATTGTTTGTTGACTAAAATTAGGTGATAGACTTGCCCTGCCTTCATTGATCAGACTATTGATAGATATTTAACATATATTTATGCTTTAGGCTATACTTGTTGTAAAATCGACGGTGGGTGCAGTGGAATAAATAAAACAAAACACAAAATTTACGAGGTTCCTCTATAGTCAGTGTGACTGGAGTACGTCCTCGGGGCAGCAGTGGTGCTTTCATTATAATCTGAAATAA
The DNA here is from genome assembly GCA_006547085.1 of Malus baccata. Lineage (NCBI taxonomy): Eukaryota > Viridiplantae > Streptophyta > Magnoliopsida > Rosales > Rosaceae > Malus > Malus baccata. Next base: position 419,837 of record VIEB01000057.1, on the reverse strand, counting down.
TAAGAGTACAAAGATAACTCTCTCTATTATCTCCTCTCCTTTTCCTCTCTTTTCTCTCTTCCTCTTCTTTCCTTTCTTTTCTTTCTTTCTTTTCATTCCTTTCTCTCCCGTGAACTTCTCACATTCATCTATCCTTTTGTTATGTTTCATAAGGCTTGCTTTTATAGAAGCAAATCACATGCTAAATAGTGGAAGGGCAACTTGCCCATTATTTGAGTGGACATCCATTTCTACAACACTCCTCCTTGGATGGCCACAAGTCTTCGATTGACTCGTTAAAATCTTGATCTGTTTTGGATGCTCCCCCTGATGAGTATCTTCCCCTGATTTCAAATCATTTAGGTTGATCGTTGATCATTCTGCTTTAGTCTCTTAGTAAGCAGAATTGCTGAAATAGTTGCTTTACTTGTTGTTAACTTTCCATAGGCTTTTTCTTGAACTGGGTTGTAGGACTTTCTGCTAGACTTGCATCCAAAGGTCGGAATTTACTCCTTTGATCTGGAGCGGAATTTGATTCAAAAGTGGTGGACACTTGATCTTGAATCAGACTTGTGATTTCTTCAAGGATTTCGAGGCTTGATCTTGAATGAAATTGGACCATGAGGAGCTTCACTTGGCAAGTGATCTTCAGCTTTGTCGGGGATAAATCAGCACGTGATTGTTGCGCTTGTCTCCACATGCTTCAATGTATCATTTTCACTTTCCTTACTTGCTCCCCTTGCTTAAGTGGTATTTTCCCTATTTTTCCCCTACATGTGTGGCATCTTCTCTTGTAGGATTTGTCCCCTGATGCAGGAGAGGAATGCAAACCCTTGCATTTGAATGGTTCATTACTTCTTGGTGACTGGAGACCCAGCTCCAACCGTTGAAGATGACTACTCGAGAGTAATACTAGGTAAGCAATCAGGAAAGGTTCCAGGTAGTTGGTTCCTTACCGGGAGTTTGAGTGGAGGTTCTGACATATTGTTTTCTTGTTCCTTGTCTTTGCAGGCAAGAACAAGGACAAATGAAAGGACAGGGAGATTGCATGATATGAGATAATCTTGCTCTGGTCCCTGAAGATATGTGATAATCTTGCTCTGGTGTGAAATGTTTGAAGAGGTATTCTCGAAGAGGAAGAAAACTGAGTATTTCGAGATGCTATGTTGAAGATGCATTCTCGGAGATGAGGAAGAGTTAGGTATTCTTGCAGTGTTGCGGGTCTGCCTTGTTATGGAGAACAGAGGTCGACATATATAGAGATTTCTCAATAGCAAGTGGTGGTAGTGTGCTTTTACTCTTGTCAGCAACTGTGGTGTAAATAGAACAGTAAGATTTACGCGTTTTCAACTTTGTCAGAGATCTTTGACAAAATTGCACGCGACATCTGAAAAAGCTGGGATTACGTCTGAAAAATGCCAACGAACTTTATTCAGGAAAATCTGGCTTTTGAAATTCGGAGAGCGGTGTCTCTTCGATCTTTGAACAAGTGGCTCTGCTGCCTCTTCTTTTATAGAGACATCAATTGTGTTCAAGAGTATGCTCAGAAAGTTGCTGCCTGTAGAAATTTCCTCTATCTTGCACTTCTGAAATTTTATTTGACCTCTATTTTTCCTTCATCATTTCTGAAAAATGACTTGCCCATCTAACATTTGCTTAGATTTGAGTCTTAGGAGTGATACAAACGAGCAGCGTCAGGATAACATATGGCGCCCGTCCTTCTTATCTTTTAATGGTCCTCTCACAGTTGGGGACTCTGTGATGAAAAATAACATAACCGCTACTGTGGTAGCTAGGAATCTTCTCACTCCAAGGGATAACAAGATCCTTTCAGAACGGTCTGAAGAGTCGGCCGTTCAAGACTCCTTGGCTCTCAGTGTTCAGTGTGCTGGCTCTGTTTCCAATATGGGCCAACGCCTACTTGCTCAAACTCGCGAAGTTAAATCATTGATGGCGGAGGTGGCAAGTCTTAAACAAGAGATTAGAGGGCTCAAGCACGAGAATAGGGTGTTACACGTACTTGCAAATAGTTACTCTACGAGCATGAAAAGAAAGCTCGACCAACTGCAGGAATCTAAAAGTTGGATTCAAAGTGATCACCAGAGGTTCGTTGCTAGATTCCGAAAGCAACTGATGCCTTCCCCTTCTGGTGTTTTGCTAAGTACTGGGGTGCCACATGATCAATCTCCAGTGCCTCCCCCTTCTGGGGTACTTCCGAGTACTGAGGCTTCACATGAGCAACCTTTAGGAAGGCTCCATCCTGTTTGTTTGTTTTAACTCATGTGTATGTACATATCTGTAATTTCTTGGAGATATTAATAAATAAGCTTTATTTCATTCAATGTATTGTGCCAAATACAATAAAGCATATACTTCACTAAGATGTGGTACTTCTGGACCAAGTATTAATTTATCTTTACCCTCACGAAAATAAATGATTATTCTTAGTGTCTTCATCATATGAGTATTCAACTCATAATCTTCAATCCATATGGTTTTTTTAATATCATAAATATCATGGATAAGATTCGTGTTGGTAGATTGTTCAATCTGCAGCTCGAGACAATAATTCCTTCAACACTTTATAATTTTTTTAGACTCTTCATGAGTCCCAATTTAATATCATCAACTCTTCAAGAGTTCTAATTTAATGTCATTGACTCTTGCAAGAGATTTTAGTATGTTGCAACAATATCATAATGATAGTACTCACTAAGGCAATTTATATCATCCATTGATATTAAGTATATATTTTATACTTCACCCTTCAGGGGCTTACTTCAAGCAATTTGAATCCTTCAAGGATTTTCTACACTTCATGACACATTTTCCTTTGGAATTTATACAGAGCAATTTGCTCCCATGTATACTTGAGGGATTTACTTATGGAGATATGATGTGGGCGACTCACAACCCTTCGTATATAATTCTCCATTTATATGAACTCGTTTACAAGAGTATAATTTCAGGTTTCAATTAGTAACTTTGTGTCATATTATGTGAGTGTTTTACAAATGACGATATGTAACCTCCTTGGTTCAACATCTTTTGGCTATTTGTATTGTATTCAAATATATATAGGTTCATTTGCCCACATTCTTACAAAATTGTAATGGAATTGCCTTTCTCCATTTTGGCCAATAATTTTTCTTTTGTCGACGAACAAAAGAACGTGACTCAATATTAGCACAGCTCATTGATGAATTTAGTAGCTACTTGTAAAAACCAAAATTACCATTGGTTATCATCAATCTGTGATCCCATATTCTCATGTGCATGCGCATGCATAAAAACTTTTCATTTCTTTGGATATCCTTTGCCTCTTCAAGGGCATGAGCTATCTCTTCCAGGATAGTCATAATTTAGAGAATGTGGATCATAACCTCCACTTGAGCTTTATAGAGCTTGGATTTTAATCTCCACTTCCGGGAGTTGAGTCTTTGGAACTTATACATCTATCATGCTACATGCATGAAACATCAATATTCCCATGTCTGTGGATTGTCCTATCTGAGACGTGTATCCATGCGGCGACTGTCATGCTTCTGGCATGCAACAGTTATGCTTCGGGAATGCAATAGTTCAGTAGTGCCATATTATTTTTCTTTCGAATAACTGAACCTTTTGAGTCTAAAAATCTACCACGCTTCAGGCGTGCAATAGATAAATCATTTATTGTCTCATTATTTTGTCCAACAGGGACATCAATTCTTGTAGGCACATTTGCAGTAAGTATATGTGATTTCATCACTTTCGTTGCATTATTCAATTATTTCAATTTCATTTTCTCATTGTTTGTTTCGTGAATAAGACAAATTATCTTCGTTCTTCTGGAACGGTCGTTTCTCATCATTCTTTTGAAATGATATTTTCTCATCGTTCTTCTGGAACGATGTTATTTTCTCCCCCTAATGGCGGGAAAACTGTCTTATCAAAATCATAGTCTGCAAATCATGCGGTAGACATATCCCCAGTCAAGGGTTCCAAATATTGAATGATAGATAGTGTTCAACATCAATACCCAATCAACGATGATGTTTCATTTCAGTACGTTGTGGCAGTGTAATAGGCACATAGATAACACAACCAAAAACTCGTAGATGTATAATACTTGGCTGGTTCCCAAACATGAGTTGTACTAAGAAGTATTGATGGTTGGTAACATGTCTCAACCGAATTAATAATGCATCATATAAAGTTTACATGTTCCCATGTAGAAAATTGGCAATTTCGTTTTCATGAGCAGAGCGTTGGTAATTAATTTCACCCACTTTAATAAATGCTTATGCTAAACCATTTTGAGTATGGACATGAGGAACTTCTAGTCCTTGTGAACTGAGACTCTTATGTCCTTTATTATGGTTAAATTGAGGCACTGCGGCACTTTAAACTTACGGTACTCATCAAGGAATTTCATGTCCTGATCTTCAGGATCAAAGGACTTCATACCTGATCTTTTTGCGTGATGGAACTTCAGGTCCAATCATTTTTATATGATGAGGATCAAGAAACTGCAGGTTCTGATCTGATCAATGAACTTTAGGTCCTATATATACTCATTATAACAAAAGATAAGTACAATAAATAAATTAAAACAATAGGCGGTAATTCCAGCCATAGTAAATAAATTGCATTTAAGTAAATAAAGTTTGTGACAAGGGCTTTAATTCAGCACCATTCACATAAATCAAAACTTAAAGCAGTAGGCGGTAAAACCGTCCATGATAAATAAATTGCTTTAAATAAATAGAGTTTGTGAAAGTGTTTTAAGCCAACACCATTCACATAAATAAATATATATATTTTCTTCTTTCTGTCGGCACCAAGCTTCAAAACATTTTCTCACATGCTGCACAATTCCTTTGCTTTTTACCTTTTTCAAGCTCATCATTTTTCTTATCACCTGATGATGCATTATTCCTCTTTGTCTTTTTGTTATTATTATTATTTCTTATTTTCCATATGGTGCCATGCACCTGTGTCTTCATTTCCATTTTTTCCTTTGTTTATTATTTCTTCCACCCAAAGCACCAAAAACCTTTTCTTTATTTTATTTATCTTTTCAGATGGTGGTGTAAGCTCTGGTGTGGTTGTCAAACCTGGTAGACCAGACAAGCTTCCCATCTCCATTTTCGCGCCAGCATGTATCTGTAACTTCTGCAAAAATAGAGAAACAAAAGCTAAAGCCACGGAAGGTCAAAGAAAAGTTTTGTACCATCTTCCTTGCTGTGAATCTCTTTGTGCTCCTTCCTCTTGGCAGAAGAAGCTCTCCGCCCATAAAGCTGGTTGTTGCACTGATACGAACAACAGCACGGAGAGATTGGAGATCCTTTACAACGCGAGCCAGGTCGTCAACTTAGCATGGTTGGTGAGGACCATCGGCTATCAAATTGCAGGTCAGTGACGACGCTGGACCCGTCGTCGTGAGCAGCGGCGGAACTGTTGTGTTTTGGGCTTCCATAGCTGTTGACACTAGCAGTGTTGCTGCTTGGGTTCCCTGCAATGGCTACGTTGGCTGCTCCTCCAGTCTGATAGCCTTGTCGCCTGTTCATCTGGACATCACCGTATGTCCCGTGAAGCACCCAAGCTCGGCTCAGAAATCATAGTGAGAGAAAGGTGGGCGAGACTTGAGAAACCAAGTGTTTTTCACTGACACAAGAGATTCTCGTGCTGATAACGTGTTGTAAAATCGACGGTGGGTGCAGTGGAATAAATAAAACAAAACACAAAATTTACGAGGTTCCTCTACAGTCAGTGTGACTGGAGTACGTCCTCGGGGCAGCAGTGGTGCTTTCATTATAATCTGAAATAATAAGAGTATAAAGATAACTCTCTCTATTATCTCCTCTCCTCTTCCTCTCTTTTCTCTCTTCCTCTTCCTTCCTTTCTTTTCTTTCTTTCTTTTCCTTCCTTTCTCTCCCGTGAACTTCTCACATTCATCTATCCTTTTGTTATGTTTCATAAGGCTTGCTTTTATAGAAGCAAATCACATGCTAAATAGTGGAAGGGCAACTTGCCCATTATTTGAGTGGACATCCATTTCTACAACAATACTTTTTTTTTTAAATTTTTATTATTATTAAGAGGAAAGGGAGGAATTTGAAAATATTACAATAATTTAAGGGAATGAAGATTTTCAAATCCAGAACACATGGTGGAAACCCGGCACCTTATCCACTACGATATTGGACCATATGCACCTTTAGTAAATGATGGGTAAGTGAGGACTCAAATTTTCTTAGTAAGAATCAGTTTTTCGTTTTAGTGAATTGGATGGGGTATGCATTTTGGAAATGCTTTTGTTGTGTCATGTAAATATTATTGTTATTATGTTTTATACAAACAGAAAGAAATATAAATAGAACGTAGTACTTGAGAAATTAGGGGCATGACTTTAATACATCTACATCTAAATTTTAAACCAAATTAACTACTTTAATAAGAACACTCAATAGATACAATACACAATCAAATTTAATATTCTTCTGAAGCAAGAATATAGAGACACGACCAGGCAGATCACTTGTTCGTTTTATTGCCACGAGAAACATTTACCTTAATGCAATCACAATTAGTTGTGGTGTTTGATTATTCTCAAATCATAGGGTCATTGCCGCCCATGAGTTTTTAACACCCTTAAACGTCTACGATGTTTGCTGGCTTGTTTGGATATGCTTTTAAAATGATTTAAAAATGCTTTTAGAGAAAATGTTTTTGAGTTTCAAAAACACTTGAAGTACTTTATGCAAGAAGAACCAGTTATATGCTTTTTTCAAGAAGCACTTTGAGTGTTTTTTTTTCTTTTCAGAATTTACTTTTTTTTACTAAGGATTGGTTCAAACACTACTACAATTTTTTTACATACATGACGCAATTTATGGATCATGTTAAAAGTTTAATGACGCAAGGGTTTAGCGTCATCTTTGTGGGTATCATTAAAGATATTTTTTATGACGCTAAAAGAGTGTCATGCATTAACGCCTAACAAGCGTCATTGAATTAAGAACTTGTGCCATCTATTACCATTTAAGACTTGGAATAAGTGAACAATGTCATGTATAGCTTCTAAGGGTCATTGAATTAAAAATGCTTGTCATCTATTTCAATTTGAGAGAGAAAAACAAGACCTTGAAGTGCCCAAGGACTAGATGGTGGAATCTAAAAGGAGAAAAACAAGTCATTTTTAAAGAGAAAGTAATCACCCAATATGTTTGGGATAGAGAGGGGGAAGCTAGCCAAATGTGGCTAGTTGTATCCGAAAAGTAGCAAAAGAGATATTAGGAGAGTCCAAGGGCTTTACTCCACATCAAAAGGAATCTTGGTGGTGGAAGGAGGAGGTACAAAGAAAGGTTAAGGCTAAGAAGGAATGTTGTAAAGCGTTATACAAGGAGAGGACTGATGAAAATGGTGAAAGGTATAGAATAGCGAAGAAGGAGGCAAAGAAAGCTGTGAGAGAAGCTAAGCTAGCGGCTTTTGACGATATGTATAAGCGACTAGATCGATGGAAAGATATAGAGATATGAAAGATATAGAGATCGATGGAGGTTATGGTCTTGCTTCAGAAGAATATTAAATGGCCTACTAACGCTCCGGTTAGAAGATGCGATTACGGGATAAAGGTTCAGGGCCGAAGGGGTAGAGGAAGATCTAGGAAGACTTTGGAAGAGACTCTTAGAAAAGACCTAGAGTACTTGGACCTAACAGAAGACGTGACACAAAACTAAGGGCAATGGCATTCTATAATTCATATAGCCGACCCCACTCAGTGGGAAAATGCTTTGTCTTTGTTGTTGTTGTATCTAATTCAATTTGAGACGCGGAATATATGTCATAAATAGAGGAATGAGCATCATGGTATACTAAACATGATATTTGTATAGCATCATGTATTATAGCACTGAAACCATTTGCAGCGTCATTGAATATTAGCAATGACACACAAAACGTGTCTTAAACCGTTCAATACATGTCCTGAAATGTGTTTGATGACATATATAACGTATTTTTAATTTGAAAACAAGACATACATAATTCATCCAGAAAGCAAGATAATTACCTCAAGTAAACCCATATTGCTTCATATATTTGTATTTCATCCACCACCAAAGTATTAAAAAAGACAATCTCACAATCAACACACTTTATAAAATGTAGAGCTTTCCTACCAAAATAAAACTATTAAGTTCACTTAATTTAAAATTTCAGAAACTTGCTAGTCTAGTGTTTCATCTATTGGGATGAAGCCATCAACATACTCAGCCCACTCTATTCTTAATGCATCAATTTCCTGTGGAGTGTATGTAGCATTTTCTTTGAACTGCAACGAGTCACAAGACTCACAACAAAGGGAACATGTCACGACAAAAGATGCACAAAAGATGCAGCTATTCATGCATAAAACTTTCTAACAGTGGTTCAGATTTGAGTTTACAATAAGCGATTAGGATTTTTAACAGAAGAGAAGGCCTCAAAAGAGTTCAACCCAACAAGTTTAAAGGTCCTATGCAAACTACAACAACAGATGGTTATAATTCATGCTATGCTCACAGGTTATCACTCTGCTCCAGCCTATGAAGTAAAAGCACTCAACATATGCAAGTAGATCCTAAGATATGTGGGTATCAATTGTTAAAAAGTCATTAGCATTTACCTCTGCTTTATATCCATAATTACTCGAGGCCTCATGGAACACTTCGTGGACAATACTTTCTCTTCCAATATTGCTTATTGAAATCCTGGAAGTACTAGGCTCAGTCTCCGAAATATTTCTGGAATTGTCAAATCCCCTTTCTTCCTCCGCTTTCATATTTGCCGTTTCCCCTGCAACTGTGTCCAATCCTTGTCAATGGGTTAGGCATTAACATATAAACTATTATTACACTTAAAGTCTTTCCCACTCAAAGTCTTTGCAAATAATCATTCTTCAAACACATGGTACCCATATTAGACAAAATACCCAAACAATTAAAGTGACAAGCAAAGAGAGATAAACCGATAAGTTTTCATTAGATTTTTGCCTATAATTCAAGAAGTTTTCAAAATCAAATACACATTATTCCATCACCAACCAAGTAAGAATGTAATCGTAACCCCTTTCTCCTTTTGAAACCAAATCAAACATCATTTACGGGATTCTATTAAACAAACACACTTCAAAAGATGGTGGCCACTGGCCTGTCTAACAAAATGAACTCAATTAACCCAACATCTTAGTAAGTTACTGATCAGAAATACTAAAGGAATATAGAGCAGATTAATGCATACCAGTTCTGTATGCAAGGAATACAAAATCGTTTCCTCTTAGGAAGTTACACTCTTTGTAGCGAACTTGAGACATTTCCCTCCTGCGCATTGCTCCGATGTCGACTCATCAACTTCACCATTCCCTTCCAAATCACCAGTTCTTCCCTTTTACTCTCTGCGCTTCTTCACAAAAGTACCGACATTGTGTCTGCATTCATCAACGCTTTCTTCCTCATCATTCTCCAAATACTCCACCCCAACTTTCTGCTTCTCTTACTAATTGAGTCACCAGTGCCAGTAAAAACCAAGCCAATGTACCAATCAGAATAGCTCCAATTAAAAAAAAAAAATCCTTAAACAATATTAGCTATTAGAGAGTATTTATCAAATATAGCCAAGTATTAGCCCCTAATTTCAAAAATGTCAGTTTTTAAAAAATCTTTCAAATATATCTAAAATATCAATTAAACAAACACAAATACCCTTAAGCTTTAAACCTAATAAATTAAAAAAACCAAATGGTTTTACCAATGTCAATCTTCCATTGACAAATGAAACCTAATTTTTCTAATATGCTTTTTGCACTTTCTAAGAACACAACCGTCTCTCGATTCATTAGTAGTCAATGATAATTTTCAAAATAGAATTTAGACACGAACAACACCCATAATAATGCAAAGGTGTGGAAAAGTAAATACAAAGCACATATAACCTTCACTTAACTTATACTCACACCCATGTCCTTCCGCATATCTTCTATGATGTCATGTGGTCTATGTGCTTGTGATACACCCTTGTACTTAGACTTTATGCATTGACCAATAAGAGAACTACTTGCATGTCGATGATGGTGATTAATAATATCTAATGAGCATGAGTGCATAGTAATGTATTTTCTGACCTTAAAATATGATGATTGTTGTAATTTAGAAGCGGACAGTTTCCACTTGCATCCATCGCCAACACAACCAACTTCAAACCTTTCTTTGCTTGATATCTTCACTCTGAACTTATAATTGTTCTTCATAGGATCAATACCCAACTTTTTTTTTCAAATCCTCCTTAGTCTCGTGCAAATATCTCCATCTGAACTGCATAAGTCTGCCTTGTCTGATTCATGTACAATATTTGTACCCTTGTGAACATTTGATCGGTTAGAGCTGCGTTCATCAAATTGCACATTAACAGGCACACCATCACATACCATCCCTTTAGGAGGCAACTCTTGAATTCAACATTATCTTGGAACACATTATTAGACTCCATATGTGGCATATTCTCATATTCTTCATGACACGATGCATTCTCAACTTCTGAATTACCAAGTCGTTATCTGAATCATGTAGCACAATATCTTCCAAATCACCTTGAATAACAAAGTTAAGACCTGTTTGTAATGGGCCATCATTATCTTCCGAATAAACTACTTTCTGCTTTGATGTAACACACAAGGAAATCTTCCAAGACCTCGAAAGGTTTTCAAAAATAAATGCCCTCACATCATCATCATCAAGTATATATGGATGCCACGTAGTTTCCATTACGTTATATATTACTTTCATACTTATCTCATACTCATTTGGGTCCTTATTCACAATACCATGTACTTTCTTCTGAAGCTCTGCAAATGTAATTTTGTCTGAAACAAGTAATCCTTTCATTTTGCAATTTGTGTACGTTGAGTTAGCCCACCTCGCACCATAGTTCACTAAAATTGTCAAACTAGACATTGTCCTGAAATATAAGCAAAACAATAAGAAAAAAAAGTGACATACATACACACCTAAGATCGATATATATGTGCAAATAAAGAGGGTGTTGTGAAAACTGGATTGAATCATGAGAAACGCTAGGTGTTAGTATGCACACAAAACATCATGCATTTGAGTAATGGAAGCAGGAGGTGGATTGTCTGCCCTCCCATTTCCATACTCTTCCCATCCCCTCCTGTTTTTGTGGTCATGATTAAGCCACGTCAACATTTTATATTGATTTTTTTATAAAAATAATAAAACAAAAAGTAATAGGAATATAAAATGTTGACGTGACTTAACCATGACCACACAAAACAGGAGGAGATGAGAAGAGTATGAAAATGCGAGGGCAGGCAATCCACCTCCATGGAAGAAAGACCTTGTTGATTAAGGTGCTATTCTGGAAGTTTGAAAAAAATTAAATTAATATTGCTTACCAAACCAACATAAGATGAATAAAAACACAGAAAGAAAAACTTTATTCCGTAAACCCTAATTTTTCAAGTATGCACTAAAGAACTATTAGCTTTGCCTTTAACTGATTGGCAAAAGCTATTAGATTTGTCATCTTCCATTGACATAAGAAACCTAATTTTTCTAATATGCACAAAAGAATTTCTATTCCATATAACTTAACAAAAATTGACAGTTCGTTCTTCAATAAAATTCAACCGAAGACTACAAAAGCAAAGAGAAAACACAGACTAGGAAGAATGAAAAGATTAACCATCTACAGTCACTTTCGTACGTTTAGGGTTGCACAAAGTCTCCACAATAGCCGATGTCTTCACTATCTCTCCACCATTTTTTAGGTTTTGCCGTCCAAAATATCAATCTAATAGGGTTTTGGTTTTTTTAATTTATTTGGTTTTAAAGTTTAAGGGCATTTGTGTCTATTTAAGTGATATTTTGGATATATTTGAAAGTTTTTATAAAAACGAACATTTTTGAAATTAAGGGCTAATATTTGGCTATATTTGATAAGGTATTTGATTCTATTTAAGTGATATTTTGGATATATTTGAAAGTTTTTATAAATTGATATTTTTGAAATTAATGACTAATATTTGGCTATATTTGATAAATGGTGATGAAGTAAAACACAGAAAGAAAAAAAAAACATAAACAATGAGAGAACTTATGAGAATAGATAAGACTGGAATTTGCGGAAAAATGATGAAACAACAGCAAGAACAAAATGAGAAGAGTTGATGTTGAATTCGAGTATCTAGCAGCAAAAAGAATGAACTTAGAGATGACAACAAAATTAGGATAGGAAAGGGGAGATTTGAGAGAGGAACAAGAACCCTAAATCCTTACATGGTGCAATTGTGTCTCAGCATCAGTAGTTATGGCGAGAGTAGCAGAGAAGGATTTTCGCTTTGAAGAGAGGGAGATAGGCGAAGGGCGAAAACCAGAGAGGCAGAGAGCGAGAGGGAGATGAAAGCGTGCAGTAACTGAATCTCATTATAATTTTTTTTTCCCATTTTTAGCTTTTTCAATAAAAAAAAATTTTATTTCCGATTTTTCCTTTTTTTTTTCTAAGTTGCCTCGTAATATTGTTTTAAAAACATTTTTAATAATGTACTAATAAAAACATTTTAAAAAAAAGTCAGTAAAATTTTAACCAAGTATCATGGAAGTCCTATTTCATAGTAGTGAAAAATATTTTCACCAAAAATATTTTCAGTCATTTTAAATGAAAATTAGAATACCCTACAATTTTTCTATAATTGTTAGATTAAACACTCATCATTTTTAAAGATTTGATTAAGGTGTTTTGACCAATTATCATCTCAATAACCTCGGAAATAATGGAAGTCCCCTAAGTCTTTGATTTCAAATTCCTTGGTTAAAGAATTAATAACCTCAGAAATTGCATCCACTGCACTACCAGTAATGATTATGTCACCTACATATAGAAGCAAAACAACAATATTAATTCTCCCCAAAATGCTTCACAAACAATGAAGAGTCGGAGTATGCATAAATAATTCCCAGATAAGGCAAAAAATTAGAAAATCTCTCATTCCAAGCCCTTAGGGCTTGTTTCAAGCCATATAGATATTTGTGAAGTTTGCACACATGTGTTGGGTACTGAGAATCCACAAAACCAAGCGGTTGAGACATATAAACTTCTTCTTGTAAAATGCCATGTAGAAACTCCAAAATAAGCTGCTAAGGCTAGAACTAATCTCAAGTAGCAGGCTTGACTACTGGACTAAAGGTTTCTTCTTAATCTATACGTTCTTCTTGATTAAACCCTTTAGCAATCAACCTTGCCTTGTATCTAGAAACAATCTCATCAACATTCTTTGTTACTTTAAACACTCACTTATACCCCAATGTTGTGAGTTATTTCTTCATGGCATGACCAAACTGAATACTTAAGAGTTGATTTATAAGTGGCAGGCTCTACTGGAGACAAAAAAAGAAACATCAGAAGCACTTTGAACTGATAAAAATGCTTTTTTCTTAGAGGTGCCATTTTTGGACCTTGTCTACATACGATGGAAATTCATAACAGGACTACGCAGTACCACTTGGACAGAATTCAGGATAGAATTCAGTAGCCACAGAACTAGTGGAGGATAAGGACTGAGATGATGGTGCAGTAATGGATTGACAAGCTGAACTTTGGACATCACTTATAGTACGAACTTGATGATTACTTGGAGTAGATGCTGAATGAGTTGGCACAGATGAAGTTTGGAATGGATTGTGAATAGGAACAATATGTAAAACATTTGTGAATAGACAATGAATTGTGCTGAAAATCTTTGAGAAAGTAGTTGACTTGGTAATCAAGTCAAATGAAATCTTTATTCTCGGAAACCTTAAAGGAATGAATATATTTGGAGTCCTGATTGTTTGCAATCAGTTTCGAGGCCTTTTATTAAGAGAATATAAATAATAAGAGTCATTATGGGACTCTGATTGATTAGAGAATATCAGGGTGGATATCATTTCCGTTAATAGGGGGAATCGATAGAAACCCTAGATATAAAACCAAGAAGCAGTCCCTGCTTCCATACCGTTCGAATTACAGCACTACAGACCTATTTCGTTAGTAGAATTCATAAAGGAGGTATTGGAAGTAGAAGATTGCTTCATCCCTGCACCAGAAGCATAATGGCGACAGGTAAGTGTTTCACGGCTAAGAGCATGCACAACGATAATGCCATGCAACGTGTATATGATGACATAACCTGCATATTGTCCTTACTGTAATCCTAATAGCATGTTGTTGGTTCCTTAGGTTTTCTAACATGTGGTATCATAGCCACACAGTATGGTTAGGGTTCGATATTAGGACTTACAGATATGATCCATAGACGATAAAATTCATGTGATAATAAACTTCCGCTGCACTGATAATTCCTGACATGTATAAACGATAAAAATTGAATATATATATATATATAGGTATACATATGTATATATATATATATATATATATATATATATATATATACATATATATTGTTGCTGCGTAATCCTCGACAGGTTATACTGATGAATATAATTTCAAGACTCATAAACGCTAATCTGCTCAAAAGTGTTTAGCGTGCTTTGGTTGGCTATTGTCCAAGTGATTGGATCTGACTCATTCAATATATGTGAAAATTATTAATCTGCCTAAAGGTGTTTAATTACTATTGTTGAAATTCGAATGAGTTAGTGTATAATGGAATATGGAACTGACAAGATTATGTAATCCATCTGCTCAAAAGTGTTGGATATATATATATTACCCTTGTGTTCTATGTTTGGATTATGCAAAACTAATATAAGCAACTTCAGTCCAAAGATGTTGTTGTGTTTATATGCTATTGAAAGGATGAAGAAACTTGTCATAAGCTTCATCTGTTATAAAATTTTGTATAAAATATTAATAAATTGTTTGTTTGCTGAATGCAGCTACTCAAACCACGTCACTCAATTTTACTAACATTGAAACATTGACTAGTTCGAATTTTAAAAAATGGAAAGAGGATATTGAGATAATGTTGGGACTGATGGATCTGGATCTGGCCTTGAGAGAAGATCAGCCTGCAACAATCACTACTGAAAGCATTACAGATCAAAGGAATAAGTCTGAAAAATTGGAGAGAGCCAATAGAATGTCAATAATGATCATGAAGAAGGCCATGGCTCAGTCGGTGAAAGGAAGAATTCCAAAGCACACCAATGCCAAGGCTTTTTTTACTGCCATTGGGGAAAAATACATAGAATCTGGGAAGGCTGAGAATGGGACTTTTCTCATTCAACTCACTTCCATAAAGTTCGATGGAGTTGGGAGTGTGCGTGAGCACATTCTCAAAATGGCAGACCTTGCTCTAAAGCTCAAAGATCTTGAAGTGGTTGTGACTGATCAGTTTCTGGTGCATATGGCACTGAATTCGCTCCTTACGAAATATGGTCAACTCAAGGTGTCTTATAACACTTCGAAAGACAAGTGGGGTATTGATGAATTAATTTCAATGTGTGCTCAAGAAGAAGACATGCTGAAAAACTGATAAGAATGCAGAAGTGCATTTTGTTCAAACTGAAAAAGGCAATAGAGTTCCAAGTACTGGTCCTATGAATACTGCCAACAAGAAGAAAAAGAAGGTCAACTCTTACCCTTCAATTAAGAATACTAACACTTTTAAAGGAAATTACGCAAATTACGGGCAATCTATCGAAGATCTCTTGTGAAGTAGAAAGCACGTGAAGTTTACTATTAAATCATCCAACGGTTGCTGATAAGAGTGAAAGAATAGTACCGGTTATTAATTCCTATAAATGTCATCCTTCACCCTTAATTGCAAGGCAGACATACATAACTCCCATTCTTCTCAGAAAATGCCTTTCCAACACACCCTCTCGAGTCACTCAGTGTTCCTAATTCCTTGGGGTACCTCTGCAAACAACTCATCCAAAGCAAAAGTATTTCACATCATGAAGGTTGAAAGCAAGAGTATCTCATATCATGCTTTCTCCATGTCATTCTCCTTGTCTTTGTTTTTGGACAAAGAGAAAGAGAGCAATCAACCAACACTTGTATCAATCTTCCGATCTGGAACCGATTGCCTGGAACCCCTTCCTGATTGCTTACCTAGCCTTGCTCTCGAGTACTCATCTTCATCATCTTATGCTTCCTCTTCGTCTACCATATCTGCCTGGGGAACAGATAAGGGAAGTGGAAATGATACCTCGAAGCATGTGGAAACAATTTACCAATTCATCCTCAGCTAGGGACAAGGAGAAAGAAAGCAAGAGGTGGGCACTTGGAAAGATTGAAGAAAGAAACAGACCAACACCTCTACCTCGTGCCTGCCCGCCGTGCAGAAGAATCAAGTAGAGAAGAATGCAGACTGCACAATCAAATCAGGGAACTCTCATATTCCTCGCTTAGAATTCCAAACCAGTTCAAGATCAACGCTGTGGAAAGTCAACAAGATCATCTATCTCCAAACCCAGATTTGCGTTCGTAAACTCTACTCTGTCTGGTTTTTACTTTGCTATACTTGTCATGTTTATTCGTTGTTTGTTTGTTTGCTTGTTGTTGTGTGAGTTTATGCTTAAAACATTGAGGACAATGTTTGATTTAAGTGTGGGGGGATAACCATTGTTTTGCATGAAATTCGTAGGAGTTTATCACCCATTACTTCTAGTGTTGTTCCTCGCTGTTTTAAGTGTTTTTAAGCTGTTTTAGAGTGTTTCAATGTGTTTTGACATAAAAATCCGAAAATCTCATAAAAATTTGAAAAATTGTTTTGAAAAACCCAAATTTATTTGGAGAGTTAATAATCTGTGCATCATTGTTTCCTAAAGTCGTTGCATGATCTCATTACTCTTTGCTTGGTTGCTACTTAGAAGGCGTTTCATCATTTAGTTCCAAATGCTAGAACTCATGCCTATTTCATTCAAAGCATGCTATTGATTTGCATAACACATATCCAAGATAAAGTTGTTTAGTTAACCAAAGCCAAAATAGCCTAACCCACCTTTGTCATTTGTTTTGTAGGTTTAAACCCCGTTGAGCCTTGTTTAGCCTATTTTCTTTGTTAAACCACATCATCTCCACCTAACCTAGAATATGACTATCCATACCCTTGTTCTTGAAGTATAGTGGAGCATAACTTTGAAAGAATTCATTTTGATCAACATTATTTCAGAAAACAAGTGTGGGGGAATTTAGATTTCAAAGTTGTGTTTTTGTTTTTTTTGTGTGCCAAAGAAATTGGGCACGGCAGAGAGAAAAATTCGTGAAAAAAAAGAAAAAGAAAAGAAAAATAAATGCATGAGTTGCATGAATTTTCCCTTGTGTTTAAAAGTAGATTTTTGCATTCTAAAGAGAATTCTAAGTACCTACATCATTACTTTGCTCACTATTGCTTTAAGAACTTTTGTTTACCCTTACCTTTCTTTGTTAGCCAACGCCCTTAACCCCATTACAACCCTTGACTTCCATCTTGAGTGTTGTGTTTTTCAATATGTGGAGTTTGAAATTGGTATGAGCATATGATATCACTAGTTCTCGCTTTTAAGTAGTGGCAATCCGTTCATGAGATCATATATATACATGCATTAATACTTCCAGAAATTGTTTATTTGTCGAAAAACATATGTGAGTACTAGTTTTCTTGTTTACATCAATCTTCTCACATATACCTAGTATAGGGAGTGTAGTCAGAAATTCTTGTGTGAAAATAAGAGTGTATCTAGTCAGGAATTGAGAGAATTCTCTAAGGCATGTTACTACATTCAAAATGTTGTTTTAATTGATTAAATGTGAGCTAGTGAATGATGACTATGATCAAATATGCTCGAGGGTAAGGATTGCTTAAATCTATGTGAGTGGTGATCTTTGGCATATCATGTTTCATTAAAAATCCCTGAGGCAAATGTTGGAAGGTTTAGGTTATATTTTGTTTGTTTCGTTTGTTTTGTTTTGCTCAAGGACTAGCAAAAGCTAAGTGTGGGGGAATTTGATAGGAGCATGTTTATGCGACTGAGTTAGCTTGTTCTCGTGCATTTATGTTGTTATTTCTTAGTTAATTATGTATTTTAAGCCATTTTCGTGTGTTTGTAAGTCCATAGGCCTTATAAAGCAATAAGGTGCATTTTGGAGCAGTTTTGGGCTTAGAATGGATAGCACATGCATGGAGCAAGGTGATGGACGAAATTGAAGACTAAAGAGGCTTGGAATGTGTTAAAAAGAAAGAATAATTAATGACAAAGAGCTCAGCAACCAAAGAGGAAATATGAATCAAGATTACCTTATTTTGATTTAATCTTTCCTAATCCTCAATGTCCCTAAGTTCCAACAACATTCCTTGTCTATTTCATTCACTCATTGCCTAGCACCACCCTTGTTCCCTCCATCATTTCAAATTTCTTGCATCAATCATCACTCCACCTTAACTCTTGACTCATTTCAACACCACTCCATTTTACCCATGCTTTGCATCATTACTTCACTTTCACCTTTGAATCATTTCAACACCACTCCATTTTACCCATGATTTGCATCATTACTTCACTTTCACCTTTGAATCATTTCAACACCACTCCATTTTACCCATGCTTTGCATCATTACTCCACTTTTACCTTTAAATCATTTCAACACTACTCTATTTTACCCATGCTTTGCCTTGCACTTCCTCTATAAAAGGAAGTGTTTGTAACATAAATGGAGTTCATATATTTTTTAGATCATTCACTCCCATTTCAATACAACCTTCATCCAAACACATCCATTCATCTTCACATCCATTCCTCCATACAAACAAACCTTCAAACACCCACCAACACCTTGTGCCGTAGCAAAGGAAGGAAAGGAAAGTGCTTGGACGTGCGTGCTGTCAACTTGGATCGTTGGAGCGTTTAGGTGTTTTCTTTCTTTTGTTTCCAATGTTAAATTCATTTTCTGATTTTGTTGCAATTATGAGTGGCTAAACCCCCATTTAGTTAGGGGGAAGTTTGAAGCCATGAACATGCTTGAGATATGAATTGATTTCTTCCAATTGTGATTTGATAAGTTGTGATTGCAATTCAATTATCTATTTCTATTATGCATTTATATAGGGGACTTTTAGAGAATGATTTGGGTTGTCGCATGCATTCATCCAATTCAATGAGTAAAGGAAAATTTGAGGGTTAATTTGTGCATCACGGTTAATCTGGGGTGTTGAGCATAATAGTTTATTGAAAAGCAATTGGAAATCGATTCATGTACAAGAGTGTCATGTGTGAAGAACGGACCTCTAACTAATCCATCCATCATTTTATTTCTCAAATTCATTTTAGAATCTGCCTAGTTTTATAACTTGCTTGTTTATTTCAAATTCGTCCAAAACCCAATCCCCTTTTACTTTAGTGTGTCTAATTAGTTAGAATTTGTTTTAGTTTGTGTTTTTAAGTGTTTTGAGTCTATAGAGTCTAGTTAAGTGTTTTTAAGTTTCTTTTTGTAAGTCAGTTTAGTTTAGATTAGCAATCCCTCCTAATCCCCGGTCTAGAACGATCCCTACTTATACATATACTACAATTGTCAAAAGAGGGTTTAATTTGAGTGCTTAACTTTCATCGCATCACCTAGCTTTAATCATTTCCATGTGTGGGGGGTGTAAAGCTGAGGCCAGGTTCTATAACCCAAATGAGAAGAAGTTGGATCCAAGAACAACTAGCTGTTGGTTTATTGGTTATCCGGATAAGTCTAAAGGATTCAGATTTTACTGTCCCAATTCTAGCACACGCATTATGGTAACTAATAATGCAAAATTTGTTGAAGAGGGTTCCATTTGTACATCAGCTCAACCAGCATCTGAATTTGAAGAAACCATAAGTCCTTCATTACTTGATCTGCAAAACGACACTGTCGACGTCACTGAGATACCACAACCACTGCTGCTCCAAAGTGACACACACAATTTTCAAGAGGCTGAGACAGTGCTTCCAGATCACAATGATGAAAACGTGATGCCACCAACTGAGAATACTGTGGTATCGCCTTCTATTGTCATCAATGAGGCAGCATATGTATCCGTCCTGGTACCAAATGAGGTTCAACAAGATGCACAACATATAAGGCGCTCTCAAAGAACAAGAAAGGCAAATATTTCCTCAGACTTTGTATACCTCAATGAGGCTGAGCATAATGTAGGAGATGATGATGATCCTATCTCTTTCAATCAAGCAGTTTCGAGTGCTTGGTCCAAACTATGGTATGCAGCTATGGAAGAAGAGCTACATTCAATGCACAAGAATGATGTATGGACCTTAGTCCCCAATAATCAGCAAGTTACTAAGGTGATAGGCTGCAAATGGGTCTACAAAACAAAAAGGGATTCTCATGGACAAGTTGACAAACATAAAGCAAGACTGGTGGCTAAAAGGTTTACGCAGAGAGAAGGATTCGATTACAATGAAACCTTCTCTCCTGTATCTACCAAGGATTCCATGCGAGTTCTTTTAGCTCTCACTGCACACTTTGATCTTGAGCTTCATCAGATGGATGTCAAGACTGCTTTCCTCAATGGAGACTTGGAGGAAGACATATACATGGCACAACCACCAGGATTTGTTGAAAGGGGGAAGGAATCATTGGTCTGCAAATTGAACAAGTCCATTTATGGGCTAAAACAGGCTTCAAGACAGTGGAACAAGAAGTTTGATCAAGTTATAATGGCAGCAGGTTTTCAAGAGAACAAGATAGATGAATGTGTGTATTTAAAGGTCAGTGATTCTAAGTTCATATTCTTGGTCTTATATGTCGATGATATACTATTGGCAAGCTCGGATATATCATTGTTACATGCAACCAAGAAACTGTTAACAGAAAGCTTTGATATGAAAGATTTGGGAGAAGCTCAGTTTGTGCTTGGTATTGAGATAATACGAGATCGTAGCAAAAGGGTTCTTGGTCTTTCTCAGAAACAATACATTGATAGAGTCATCAAAAGATACAACATGGAGAAGTGCTCTAGTGGAGAATTACCTATTGGGAAAGGGGATAAAATGAGTACTGAACAAAGTCCCAAAAATGAGTTGGAAAAGGAAAGCATGAAGGACAAGCCCTATGCGTCTTTAGTTGGTAGTTTAATGTATGTTCAAGTATGCACTAGGCCTGACTTAGCATTTGCAGTGAGTGTACTAGGAAGATTTCAATCAAATCCTGGCACAGCTCATAGGATTGCAGCCAAGAAAGTTCTCAGGTATTTGAAGAGGACAAGGGATTATATGCTGACTTATAGCTATGTTGATAACCTGCAGCTGGTGGCATCCACATATTCAGACTTAGCTGGATGCGTGGATGACAGAAAATCAACCAACGGTTATATTTTCTTACTCGCGGGTGGAGTTTGATAGGTGCATTATTTATATTAATTAACCCTAAGTTTTGTTAAGGAATTGATTATAAAAGAGCCTTATTACTTTCATTTTCTCAATTTCAGCCAATCTGTGCACTTAGAACGTTTTTGGGGATAATTCAACTTTTTGGAGGAGTTTTGATGCAAGGCTAATTGGAGAAGGAGGCTAGGAGGTGGAAGATCATTGTGTCCAAATTTCCTAATTTTTTATGAAGCCAAACGTTCCAGTTTTACAAATCAATCCCGCAAAAGTACCTTTCCCGTCAGAATTGCACAGTTACGGGAGAATGAATATTTGGAGACTTTCCCGATTTTTCCTAGTGATGTGTGATATATGCCTGGAAAGATAAGAGATAAAGCTACGTTTTCCATATTTTTACAGATTTTTTCAGAAGATAAATCGGCCCCAAATCTGGCGTGCAAGTCAGATGCCGTATTTCCCAAGTCAAGAAGGATTCTTTCCTAGTTTGTTTCATTAATTATTTAGGAGTCTGTTTTCTTTTAAGATAGTTGTTATCAGACTTTAGAGGGTTTTATTGGAGAATATAAGAAGGGCCCGAGGGTGTCCCAAGGGGGGAAGGGAGAACAAAATACACAAGGAAGATTCGTCCAAAGTGAAGACAGGCTGTTGAGTGTGTTCTTACCATTCTTTTTCGGATTTTATTTTGTTTCTATGATTCCTTTTGTGATTTTTATTATGACTATGTGTAACTAAACTCTTCTTCTAAGGTTTATGAAGAAGCCATGACATGATTATTCCCAAAGTATCTTGTTGATTATTATCTGATTACATGCCATGTTTAGTTCTTAATCTTTGTGCTTAATCTATTCTAGATTTACATGTTCTTGTGATTGGCCATCATTGTGAACTTGTTTCTAGATAATTAGATAAATCTGAGAGGATGACCAATATCAATTAGGTTTATTGGAACTAAGATTAGGAAGAGTAGACAAACTAGTGAGGATAACCAATATCAAACTAGTCCTGCTTGGTTGACATAATTCTTCTATGTTTAATGGGTTTGTATGTTTAACTGTATGCCTAACCAATAGGATATAGTTTTCATGTATAGGCACACGAGTTGATGCCTGACCAAGGATTAATTCATATCTTAGAAAGAACAACCTTAAATATTGGCATGGTAATTGGATAGTAATTGGCTTGAAGAAAAGGGAATAGGATTGTTATTGGTGGATTCATAACCTTAGGCTTTCATCACATTAATTTCTTTTAAACTTTCTTTTGTTGTGTGTTCTCGTTATTTACATTCTTAGTCTAATTTGAAGTAAAGTTTCAATTCTTTTTCATAATCAATTAATCAATCATTCGTTCCTTAGTTAAGTTTCGCGTAATCAACTGGTTGAATTGGCATTAAAAGCAATCTCTGTGGGATCGACCTCGTATTTGCGTTTATTTCTACAATTGATTCGTGCGCTTGCGAGTTTAATTTGGTTTAAATTAATCTATTTTTTAGGTTAGTTTAAATTTACATCAAGTTTTTGGCGCCGTTGCCGGGGATTGTCCCTTAATCCCAACTCGGCTTGTTGATTACCCTTTACTTAGTTGATTTTATTAATTTTATTTTCTATTATTTTAGTTTTACCTTTGTTTCTCTTCTTTACCTTATTTTCGTTTTTATTATTATAAAATAAAAAATATATATATATAATGTTGCTATCAACTTTAGTTGCATTCTTTAGGAATATTAATTTAAAATAAAAAAATAAAAAAATAATCGT
>VIEB01000057.1:359307-389091 GCA_006547085.1 Malus baccata | reverse complement strand
AGATCTTCCATAAGTCAATGATAATAAGTTGCTTTCTTTTAGGTCACCGACTTATTTGAATTTGTTCTTTTTATGTGAAAATTCAACTGCTTGATATGGTTAATCTAATTCTTACATGATCATTCTCAAGTTTATTTTATACCAATAACCAATGTCAGTATGATTATCTCCTACTTAGAGACTTATATGTGGATTTTAAGTGAAAACTTATTGAACCCTTGTGAGATTTTGAGCCTCTTGCATATTCTTTCTTGTGAGTTTCATGATTGCATTATCATTCACTAGAACTTGCTTCAATATCTCTCGAGGCGAAATCCTAAGTCATGCAACATTAGGGAGATGATTAAGGCCATGTTTGGACCGTTTGAGCCTTTCTAACCAACCTTTTATGTTATATTATCCGTAGTTACCCTTTTGAAGCCAAACGCTTAAGCCTTTTCTTTCATAGCCCACATTCATCCCTACCCATTTAGCCTATATTAGCCATCCCCTATAGCTTAAGGAATACCAAGGGGATGTCAATGAAGATAAAGGTTGGGTTCTACAACAAAGATGTGGCGTGTACCGAGGTACCATGTGTAGTATTATTTTGTTATTGTTATTCCCAAAAAAAAAAAAAAAAAAAAAGAAAAGATATCAAAAGAAGTTATGAAATAAGAGTTTGAAATTGTCTCATCCTTATGACATGAGTCCTGGACGCCAATAATAGAAGATCTAAGTTTCAAAGAGGACCGACCGAAAGTACATGATAAGGATATCTTGGTATTTCTTAAGTGTTAGTTTTTTCCTTTCCATTCTTTGATAACTCTTACCCTAGCCTAATGTTATAACCCGTGTAAAGACCTTTGATCCTTGGTGTTGCATTGATTTACATTAGTGGAGAGACGATATGAAGAGCAAGCTTATGGGGTTTTATTTTGCATAGCATGATTTGAGTGAAACACTTTGCCCTTTAATGTGTGATTCCTTTGTGAGTGATATTCATGGTAGAGGATTTGAAGTGGAAGCTTTGGTTTGCATATATCTATCCGGGTTGAGTAAGTTGTATTGATATTGGTTATGTCACTCATTATGCTTGAGAATGTTGTGTAAGGTTTGGTTAATTCGATTTTCAAAAATGTTTAATTCTCTTAAGTTGGTGACCATCTCTAGATTGCTTTGAGGCTAATTTTTGGAAGGTCTATTGTTTTCCTCGTCTTTTATTTTTGTTTTGCTCGAGGACGAGCAAAAGCTTAGTTTGGGGGTATTTGATAGGTGCATTATTTATCATATTTTCATAGTGGAAGATCATTGTGTCCAAATTTCGTAATTTTTCATGGAGCCAAACGTTCCAGTTTTACAAATCAATCCCGCAAAAGTCACTTTCCCGTCAGAACTGCGCAGTTGTGGGAGAATGAAGATTTGAAGGCTTTCCCGATTTTTCCTAGTAGCGTACGACATATGCTTGAAAAGATAAGAGATCAAGCTACGTTTCCCATATTTTTACAGAATTTTTCAAAAGATAAATCGACCCCAAATCTGGCGTGCAAGTCAGATGCCGTATTTCCCAAGTCAAGAAGGATTCTTTCCTAGTTTGTTTCATTAATTATTTAGGAGTCTGTTTTCTTTTAGGATAGTTGTTATCAGACTTTAGAGGGTTTTATTGGAGAATATAAGAAGGGCCCGCGGGTGTCCCAAAGGGGCAGAGGAGAACGAAATACACAAGGAAGATTCGTCCAAAGTGAAGACAGGCTGTTGAGTGTGTTCTTACCATTCTTTTTCGGATTTTATTTTGTTTCTATGATTCCTTTTGTGATTTTTATTATGACTATGTGTAACTAAATTCTTCTTCTAAGGTTTATGATGAAGCCATGACATGATTATTTCCGAATTATTTTGTTGATTATTATTTGATTACATGCCATGTTTAGTTCTTAATCTTTGTGCTTAATCTATTCTAGATTTACATGTTCTTGTGATTGGCCATCATTGTGAACTTGTTTCTAGATAACTAGATAAATCCGAGAGGATGACCAATATCAATTAGGTTTATTGGAACTAAGATTAGGAAGAGTAGACAAACTAGTGAGGATAACCAATATCAAACTAGTCCTGCTTGGTTGACATAATTCTTCTATGTTTAATGGGTTTGTATGTTTAACTGTATGCCTAACCAATAGGATATAGTTTTCATGTATAGGCACATGAGTTGATGCCTGACCAAGGATTAATTCATATCTTAGAAAGAACAACCTTAAATATTGGCATGGTAATTGGACAGTAATTAGCTTGAAGAAAAGGGAATAGGATTGTTATTGGTGGATTCATAACCTTAGGCTTCCATCACATTAATTTCTTTTAAACTTTCTTTTGTTGTGTGTTCTCGTTATTTACATTCTTAGTCTAATTTGAAGTAAAGTTTCAATTATTTTTCATAATCAATTAATCAATCATTCGTTCCTTAGTTAAGTTAAGTTTCGCGTAATCAACTGGTTGAATTGGCATTAAAAGCAATCCCTGTGGGATCGACCTCGTATTTGCGTTTATTTCTACAATTGATTCGTGCGCTTGCGAGTTTAATTTGGTTTAAATTAATCTATTATTTAGGTTAGTTTAAATGTACATCAGAGTTGTGTCATGGAAAAGCGCGAAGCAAGGCTCTATTGCGTCCTCCACTATGGAAGATGAGTTTATTGGATGTTATGCAGCAACCAAACAAGCTATTTGGTTAAGAAATATGGTGAAAGAACTGAGGGTTGTTGACAACATTGAGAAATCATTAAGAATATATTGTGACAACAAGGCTTCAGTGTTCTTCTCAAAGAACAACAAAAGGTCGTTGGCTTGTAGGCTGATGGATATAAAGTATCTAAAGGTTAGAGATGAAGTGAGAAAGGGGACGGCGGACATTCAACATATCAACACTGAGTTGATGATAGCTGATCCTATGACAAAGGCTTTATCAGTGGGAGTCTTTAAGCGGCATGTCCACAACATGGGCGTTAGAGAGACTTTTGATTCAGTTAATGAGTGGGAGTAAGCACTCGATTAATTGATAACCGTTTCTTTCAAAATTATTTTGGATTGTTATTTGGCTATTGTATTGAGAATTAATATTTGAAGTTTCTTTGACAGATAATTTTGTACTGATAAATGAATCAGTTTGTGTTGTGAGGAACTGGAATTTTGACTGCCAGTTCTATACATCATGATCTCTTTAGTAACACAGTGCTCTTAAGTTAAGTGTGTATGTGATCATGGAGGAAAAATACAGTTTCACTTGTATTTTTATTTCCTTGGTTCTGCATTTAATTTCAAGAGTGACAGGTTGCTTTAAAAGGACATGGTTGCAAGCCTGAAAGGACTCTAGTGATCACCATATATATTTATTTCGTTAAGCGGTTCTCATTGCCATTCAAGTGGGAGAATGTAAAACATTTGTGAATGGACAATGAATTGTGCCGAAAATCTTTGAGAAAGTAGTTGACTTGGTAATCAAGTCAAATGAAATCTTTATTCTCGGAAACCTTAAAGGAATGAATATATTTGGAGTCCTGATTGTTTGCAATCAGTTTCAGGGCCTTTATTAAGAGAATATAAATAATAAGAGTCATGATGGGACTCTGATTGATTAGAGAATATCAGGGTGGATATCCTTTCCGTTAATAGGGGGAATCGATAGAAACCCTAGATATAAAACCAAGAAGCAGTCCCTGCTTCCATACCTTTCGAATTACAACACTACAGACCTATTTCGTTAGTAGAATTCATAAAGGAGGTATTGGAAGTAGAAGATTGCTTCATCCCTGCACCAGAAGCATAATGGCGACTGGTAAGTGTTTCACGGCTAAGAGCATGCACAACGATAATGCCATGAAACGTGTATATGATGACATAACCTGCATATTGTCCTTACTGTAATCCTAATAGCATGTTGTTGGTTCCTTAGGTTTTCTAACACAATACTATTGTGATTGTTGACAGAGATGAGTGGAGGAGAAGAAACAATGAATTGTGAAGAATTGTGTACATGACTATTTGAGTGCATATTTCGAAACTAATGAAGTATATGAAAATTCAGTTTCATCAAATAGTACATGTCTAGAAACGTAAATCCTCTTCTTGTTCACCTCATAGCATATATATCCTTTATATCTGGAAGCATAGCCTAGAAAAATACAGTTTGTAGTTTTGGGTTACAATTTGAAACTGTTATAAGGCTTGAGAAGTGGAAAACAGGAGCAACCAAATACCTTGAGATGATTTATCACAGGAATGGAATTATACAGTAACTCAAATGGAGATTTGTTTTTTTTAAGATAATGGTTGGCATTCTATTAATAAGATAGACTGCCACTTGACAAGCAAAGGACCAAAACACAGGAGGCAAGGATGTAGTTTGTAAAAGAGTAACAGAAGTGTCAATGATATGCCTATGTTTTCTTTCAGCTAACCTATTTTGTTCTAGAGTATAAAGGCAAGATAGGTGATCTTTAATGCCTTTCTCAACAAGAAAATTTTGAAACTGTTTGCTGATATATTCCCCTCCCCCATTTCTTTGTAAAAATTTAATAGAGACAGATAAATGAATGAGTAAAAATTTGTAGAGACCAATGAATGTGGAGCAAACATCAGTTTGTATTGATAAGATAAAATATCCAGTAATATCTAACTCTAGAAACAGACTTAATACGGAGCTGGCATTTTACTAGACAATGATCAACTTGAAAGAGAAGAAAGATCAAATCAGAACTGCTGAGTACAGAAGGACATCCAACAGTCATTGTAGTTCAGGTAACTAGCCATTTACTTCCTCCTTTCAACATTTTAAACTTTTGGCTAACCCCATCGAAACGCGCATCAAATTGTGATCCTTCTAAGTGATCAAATAGAAGGCAGCTGCTCTAAACAGTCTCTGGTGCGAATTTAGAGCTTTTAACCAATCATAGTCCTAAACCAACAAATTAATTACTTAATAAAAACACTGAGTACCCTAACCAATTTAATATTCTTCTGAAGCAAGACTCTAACACCACGACTACGCGCGCACATCACTTGTTTTATTGCCACAACCAACTTTTGTTCTATTTAACTCGGGCTGGTTTTGTATGAGAATTTTCCTGATGTGGTGAAACCGTATTAACACAATAAATTCTCTGTTTGCCCCCTAAATTCATCATGGGTCTTGCGGGCATGCTGAGAATTTACTCAAACAAGAAACTGGCGGGTGCGAGTGTGCCACTACTAGATGCCGCTAGTAGACAGAATATGAATGATTGAGATTGCGCCTAAGTTCGACTTCTAACCAATAAATTGTGCCTTTGAGTGGGAGTGGCTCAAATCAAGGTTCTTTCTTTGCCTTAAAGATAAGGACTTTACTTATGTGGAGAAATGTAACAACATGTAAATGATAAGATTGCTAGAAGTGTAAATGACTGAGGAAAGTAAATGACTGGTATTGTAGATTGCTTGTAAACTAAATGACTGGAAGTGAGTTGTACAGAAATGTATTTATTCAAAGAACAAAGCATTCTAAGTACAGAGGGATGCTAAATACAAGGTTCGAGCTTGTTCCCGAGAGATCGGGCAAGTTGCTCTAGTCTTGTGGCAATTTCTCGTGGTTTGGGGAATGGCTTTGATGGTTGTAAATAAAACTACAATGGAGATCGATACTACTGAGTGAGCAGCAGAGCTAATAAACAAGAAAAGTAAAGGGTGCTTGGCTAAGGATAAATGTCTACAAAGAGATTGATGAGCTGATTTGAGTAGATAGAGTTGATTGATTGGTTGTTTAAGTGTCTATAATCATTGTGCCTCTGCTTTTTTATATAGAGATCTGAGAGAGCTCCTTTGCTGAGAACATTGAACTTGCCCGAAAGAAACTTCATTGCCAGCTTATGAAATAATATTAAAATGGCCAACTTGCATTTCCACCACATGTTTCCACCACATGTTTCCATCACATGCAATAGATTAATAATTAAAAGAAGCAAGTTGGCCTCTTTCACCACATGTCCACTTCCATGTCCGCATGTTGCCTTCCAATCCATTTGCAATGAAAAAACATGCAATTCTTTTGATTAAACAAAGCTCTTGGTAAACCTCCACCATCCAAACAAAAGTGAAAAGCATTATTTTCATACCAAACTATTCCACTTGATAGCCAAATATTTTCCAAGTTAGTAATTTTGCACAATAATCTTCCAAATGCCATATTTAGCCCGAATAAACCAAATGGGAACATTTTAGATGCAAGCATTCTCTGAAGCAGAATTAGTAGTCTCTATTTATTTCCTGCTGCAATAGACCTTTTCGGCATAAATTGAATATTTGAGTGAAATATATATTTTCTTCCTTTTTATTTTCTCTATCCTTTGTTTTTTAATAATGCCAACACTGATAATTGAGGTAAGCAAAGAATGAGAAGTTTGGTGATAGGCTTAAAAAATTTCGTAGTCATTTGGTTGATTTTCCAAACCAGTCGATCGATTCTGTAGACATTCATGTTTGCCCTGCTTTCTCTTTCATTTGACTGTGTACTTTGGGAGGATTAGCCAACCAGCATTCACGTTGACTATCCAATGCATTAGTAGTAGACAAGTCTCCAAAACTTAAAATAGTTGAAAAATGTCTTAATATTTGAATCCAAGAAGGATAAAAACTATTATGAACACGGAAAATTCCTGAAACGAAAGAGACAAGAACGACGTGTACAAACAAATATTTGTATTTAGATGGTTTTGGGTTACAATCTCTCTCTATTTTGATCCTCTGATTCGATCTCCGTAAGGTGTTGATTTGTGGATGTTTCGTTGATCCAAGGGCCGTCGAGGCTTGATCTTGGATGAACGTTCTTTAAGGGCCGTGGGCTTGATCTTTGAAAGTGGATTTGAGCGGATCTTCAAGGAGCTGTTGGGGCTTGATCTTGAGTAACGGTGATGAACGGATCTTCAAGTGGCTTTTGGGCTTGATCTTGAAGAAACAGTGATGAATAGATCTTCAAGGACTTTTGGGCTTAATCTTGAAGAACGGTTGGATGTGTGTGGATTTGTCGACGTTGTTGATCCAAAGGGCCGTTGGGGCTTGATCTTGGATGAACGGATGATGAACGATGGTGCTTTCTGCAAGGGCCGTCGGGGCTTGATCTTGAAAGAGCGATGAACGAAGACCGAAGAACACTTTCTTCAAGGGCCGTCGGGGCTTGATCTTGAATTGGTGGATGATTGTTGATCCAAAGGGCCGTTGGGGCTTGATCTTGGATGAACGATGAACGATGAACGAAGAACACTTTCTTCAAGGGCCGTCGGGGCTTGATCTTGAATTGGTGGATGATCGTTGATCCAAAGGGGCATATAATATTTCAGATGAAATAAGTCGTTTCTGCCAGGTGTTTACACGTGTCCTATTTGATGACTTTTCCAACTCATTTCAATTTTCGTTGAGTCACACGCTACGTGTAAAATTTATGTAATACATGAGCGTTGACACTTTGATTTATCGGTCAACATTTATTTACCGAAATTTCGATGTCTACAAATGCCCCCACTTCAAGGTACGTCGTATACATGTGCTTGTCACGTGTAGGAGATGCGTTTTGAAGTCCCTTACTGTAGATGTCGATCCAAGGGATGTCGAGGGTTGATCTTGAATTGGGCTGGAGATTTCTTTAAGGGCCGTTGAGGCTTGATCTTGAATTGGGCTTTGAGATTTCTTCAAGGGCCGTTGAGGCTTGTTCTTGAACTTTTGTTTGAAATTTCTTCAAGGGTCGTCGAGGCTTGATCTTGAATTGGGCTGGAGATTTCTTTAAGGGCCGTTGAGGCTTGTTCTTGAACTTTTGTTTGAAATTTCTTCAAGGGTCGTCGAGGCTTGATCTTGAATTGGGCTGGAGATTTCTTTAAGGGCCGTTGAGGCTTGTTCTTGAACTTTTGTTTGAAATTTCTTCAAGGGTCGTCGAGGCTTGATCTTGAATTGGGCTGGAGATTTCTTTAAGGGCCGTTGAGGCTTGTTCTTGAACTTTTGTTTGAAATTTCTTCAAGGGTCGTCGAGGCTTGATCTCGAATTTGGCTGGAAACTTCTTCCAGGGCCGTCGAGGCTTGATTCTTGAAGGTTGACTCGAACATATTGCAAGCAGGCACGAGGTGAAGGTGACGACTTGTTGCTTTGTTCAATCTTTCTAATTCACACCTAAGCAGTTTGGTCAGCGGGATGATCTTCAAGATTGACGAGCTCTTCTTCCAGTTGGTGACTTGATCTTTAAGGATTTGATTCAAGGGTGGTGAATCGGAACGTGCAGCAAAACACGCCTAGTAAGTCGTCCCAAGAATTTGAGGGTCAAAACGAGTTCACCGTCCAGAGCGATTGCAACCCTGATGATATGAGATACTTTTGATTTTGAAGAAGGAGCGGATGAATCGGCACGTGCTTTGTGCTTGTCTCCACAAGCTTCAATGTATCATTTCCCTTGCCTTATCTATTCTTCTGGCAGAATGTGGCATATGCTCGAGTTCCTCAGTTCGGACTCCTTCTGCTGAGTTGACTGTGCATGCTGCATTCTTTTCTGCTTGTTTCTTCAGACAGATGTGGCAGATTCTTGAGTTCTTCAACTCGGACTCCTTCTGCTGAGTTGACTGTGCAGACCGTATTCTTCTCTGCTTGTTCCTTCTGCACATTGTCTCCACATGCTGCAAGGTATCATTTTCGCTTGCCTTATCTGTTCTCTAGGCAGATGTGGCAGCTTCTTTGAAAGTACAGCAGCAGTGGAAGACAAGTACTCGAGAGCAGTGCTAGGTAGGCAATCACGGAAGGGTTCCAAGCAGTCGGTTCCTTACCCAAGTTTGAGTGGAGGTTCCAGCATATTGTTTTCTTTATCCTTGTCTTTGTAGGTAAGAACAAGGACAAAGGAAAGGACAGGGAGAACGCATGATATGAGATACTCTTGCTTTCTACCCTGGTGATATGAGATACTTTTGCTTTGGAGTCATTGGCTTGCAGAGGTACCACAAGGAATAAGGAACATTGAATGACTCGAGAGGTTTCGTTGGGAAAGCATTTTTGGAGATGAAGAAAGGCTCTGTATGTCTACCTTGCTATGGAAGGTGAAGGTGGACAGTTATAGGAAGTTCTTTGATACCTGTAGAGGTACTATTCTTTCACTCGTGTCGACAACCAATGCGTGATTGAACAGTAAACTTCACGTGCTTTCTTCTTTATCAGAAATCTTCGACAAATTATCCGTAATTTCCGCCAAGCTGAGTGTGCATGTGACAGGTGTTGACGCGGCTGAAAAAGACTGGCGCCTCTTCGATAACTGGAATCAGCGCTTCGACAAATTACCCGTGATTTCCGCAAAGCTGAGTTTGCGTGTGATGGGTGCTGACGTGGCTGAAAAAGACTGGCGCCTCTTCGATATCTGGGATCGGCGCTTCGACAAATTGCCCGTGATTTTCGCAAAGCTGAGTTTGCGTGTGACGGGTGCCGACGCGTCTGGAAAAGCAAGATGCTTCTCCGATTTCTGGGCTTGCCTCTTCGATTTTTGAATGGCCTCTTCGAATTCTGAGCTCACCTCTTCGATCTCTGAAATCCCGTCAAGTGCTGATTTTTTTATAGAGGCACGCTGTTCGTTTCAAAGCACACTTGAATTTTTGCTTGTGAAAACTCCCTTCTTGCACTTCTAAAATCTTGATTTGTCCGATCTCTTCTTTCTTCAACACTTTGAAAATGTCTGGACCCTCCGACCGTCGTTTTGACTTGAATCTTGGTGAAGAGGCAGTCCCGCATTCTCCAGACAACATATGGCGCCCATCCTTCATATCCCCTACTGGTCCTCTTACCGTTAGGGATTCGGTGGTGAAGAATGATATGACCGCTGCGGTGGTGGCCCGGAACCTTGTCACTCCCAGAGATAACAGACTACTTTCCAAACGGTCGGATGAGTTGGCTGTTAAGGATTCTCTAGCTCTTAGTGTGCAGTGTGCAGGTTCTGTGTCTAATATGGCCCAACGCCTATTTGCTCGAACCCGTCAAGTTGAATCATTAGCGGCTGAAGTGATGAGTCTTAAACAGGAGATTAGAGGGCTCAAGCAGGAGAATAAACAGTTGCATAAGCTCGCACATAGCTATGCGACAAACATGAAGAGGAAGATTGACCAGATGCAGGAATCTGATGGTCAGATTTTACTTGATCATCAGCGGTTTGTGGGTTTGTTCCAGCAGCATTTGCTTTCGTCTTCTGGGGCTGTACCGCGTAATGAAGCTCTTCATGATCAACCTCCGGCTCCTCTTCTTCCTGGAGTTCCACTGAGTGGTGTGACTTCAAACAGTCAACCTCCGACGTCTCTTTTTCCTAGAGCTCCACCGAGTACTGAGACACCACCTGAGCAATAAAGACTCCCTCCTGTTTGTTTGCACATTTGTAAATTTTTTTATTTTTTTTATTTTTTTGGTATGTAGAATGCAATTTTATGTAAAATTTTCATAAAAAATAAATAAAATGGACTTTTATTTCTCTTAATGCTTTTTTTTTTGCACATGGTGCCAGATGCACCAAACATCAAACTTTTTTTTTCTTTTTTCGTCTGCTTTCACATGGTGTTTGATCCACCATTCCCCTTTTTTCACGTGGTGCCAGATGCACCACCACCTCCTTTTTTTTTTTATATATATATATTTTTTCTATATAAATTTGGGTGATGGGTAGAGGAATTTGCAGGGAGCGGAGCAAGGAGGACGGAGAAGATGGTGCTTCGAGCTTCACGACCGGCTAGTCGTTTGACGGCGGTCGTTGAAGTCGTTGGCAGCTGCTAGGCAAGAGACGGAGGAGGTCTTTAGGTGTGTATTGATAAACTTTGGTTTTGTCAATCTCATTCAAAGGCGGCGGCCATGGCGGAAATGCAGAGGAAGACGCTCCACCACTACCGTCACTGAGCACAACCACTGAGCACAACTATTGCACTGCCTGCCGAGCACAGTCATTACACACCCGTTGCACTCTCTCTATGGACTTTCATCAAACACCTGCTTCCCTTGAGCATAATCCATCAAGTTTTTGAACAGAGATGAAATGGGGTCCTCCACATCCGATTCCAGCTCCAACAGCCCAACCTTGATTGATTTCCATTTTTTATCTTCAAATATCTGGCAACACACAACCATTACAAACAAGAGTACTATAAATTGTCGATAGTTTCGATATCTGGTACATCACTGCTGCAGAGAGCATAGGCAATCCAACGGCATGACTCGCATTCACAAATATGCTAATGAAGCATCGAGGGTCAGCAGTTAACATGAACTGATTCTGTAGGTGGCGATTGGAGCAATTGATGAACGAGATCGGTGTTTCCTGCCTCATCTTCACTGTAAAACTGGCTGTTGAGAGCTAGGTTGTTGTACCAGCTGAGAATATATGTACTCGTCAGCCCTCTGCTTTGCGAGTGCCACCTGTTGAGCACTACCACAAAATTGAACTTACCTATGCTTTTGCTCACCTTTTCCACCATAAACCTTGATCATTCTCCAGACTCATTTCTGATCCTTGAAATGTTGGAACCGTTTCTACCAATCAACCCACCAACTAGTGTTTCCGATATCACCATCTCGAAAGTTATATATTCAGCTGCAAGATTGGTTGTCCTGAAGTTGGGTCCATGTATGGTTGAACTTGAGGTGGTCGCCTTGTTGTGTAGTTATAGGCTGGGCTAATAGAAATCACTTGTCGAGGCGGGTTTTGCTTAGCCCAGGATCATGATCTAGGAGTACCTGGACAATGGCATGGTGTCCTTGACTTGCAGCAGCATGCAAGGGGTCGAACTCGGACCTGTTCTTCTTCGTAACGGTCTCCTTGTTCGAATACTTCAACAGCTCCTTAACCACATCAAGGTGCCCTTTATCCGCCGCCGTGAACAAAGCCGTCTCTCCTAGCTCATTCACCTCATTCACCACCGCCGCCCGGACCTCAGCTACCTCCGTATCAAACTCCGTACCACTTACGGTCCCCACCATCTGCGAATCGATATCGTCCAGAATCTTCTTTACGGCGGCTAGATCCGCGCGCTGAGCCGCCAAGTGAAGCTCCGTGTCGTTATGCCGCCCCGTCACCTGCTTCACGTACTTCTTCTTCCCCGCCTGGTCAATCCGTTTTCCTGAGTTGGAAAGCACCAAAGCCAACGCTGACGCCGTGGAAGACGGAGACGACGACGGTGATGGCTCGGCCAGAGGGTTTTGGCTCGGCTGTGCAGTCATCAGACCCTTCCCTAAATCCACATCACCTCCTTGCTCAATTGGGGACGCCATGAGAGAGAGAAAGAGAGAGTCTGAAAGTAGAGGCTGCTGGGTTGCAGAGGAGGAAAATTGGGGAAGAAGAAGAAGAAGGATGCGGAGGTGGCGGCGTCAGTGGGGAGGATGACGGCGAGTGGAGAGAAACTTCTTAATCTGAGGGTACTGAGAGGATCTGACAGAGCCTAGGAGCGTGAGGCTCGTCCGTGGAGGATCTGTCTGCAGCTCCCCGGTTTCGCCATCGGGACCAATTTCGAACTGCATGAAATCCGCAATTGAATTGTTCTGCAAAAACTGGTCGGCGGAGCCATCCTCAATTGGGCTGAGGGAGGAAAAGCCGAAGACCTTGAAAGGAATGAGCTTTGAGGGTCTGGAGAATCTGAGGGTCCTGCGGAGGAGAAGGCCAGGAGTTGTTGGGAAAGACGAGATCGTTCTCATCAGAAGCGAGAGATTCTTCGAGAATAACAGCATTCGGGTGGAAAATGTTTCCGGCGCCGGAAGGCATTGTGGCCATCGACTCCACATGCCGCAGGTGATCGCTTGTCGTAATCAAATTTGGATTATTACGAGGCTTCTTGTTGTTGTTGTTAGCAGCATGATGATCGGCATGATCAGGCGTTGATGATTCCATGTCCCAACCGCAGGATTTAAATCTGGGCGACGCCCACAACGAAGTCCTCATTTTTCCTCCTCTTCGTCAAAGAGAAGAAGACGACTCGGCGAATTGGAATTGGAATCTGGAATTGACTTTCTTCTTCTGTGGAGAGCGGAAAGGGAATATACGGCCAACGGAGCAGTGTGATGATGATTCTGATTGTATTGAGATTAACGCTCTGGAGGAAATCGAGGAGCCGTCGGGTTTGGTGAATCCGGACCCCGACCTCACCGCCTTCGTCTCTCTCTGTGCTTTGGAGGGAAGCCTGGGCTTGGAGGCTGTCACTTGGGCCTGGATAGCATCCTTTTGAGTTTGGATGACCTCCTTTTAATGGGCTGGCTGGATAGAGGTCATATATATATATATATATATGTATGTATATAAAAGGAATCTGTATTTATTTATTTTTTTATTTTTTTATTTTATTATTATTATTATTTAATACATAAAACATATGTATTTTATTTTTTTTATTTATTTATTCTATAATAAAATTGACTCTATTTAATAAAACATTTTTTTTTAATTTTTTTTTTTTTTTTGATGTGACTGAACTTGAAATTGAATATTCAAGCTGCCTACGTACCATTCCAAAGAAAGAGATCAAGTCAAAACGTAGTTCAAATACATACATATATTTTGTGGTATTTTCTTTTTTTTTGTGCCGTATGCAGTTTTAGCTCATGCAGGCAAGGAGTGTTGGTGTCGTTTGCAGTTTCACTTGACCGAGTGATTGAAGAAGTCTTCGGGCAAGAAATCACGCATCGTGATGGGGATGGATGATCTATGTGTCGAAATTTCATCATCTTCAACACGTTCACGTTGCTTTGAAGGTTGACAAGAGCTGTTTTGCCCCCTTTCCGATTGGCGGACTTGTGGAGGAGACGTATGCTTCTTGTGCAATTTCTTAGGAGTGACTTGAGTCCATCCTTCAACTTTTCTCGTCTTGGAGGATGCCCCCAGCGGTTGAGGTGAAAACTTTGAGTCAGAAGAGCCAGAAGTGAAGGTGGTATAGTTTGACTTCACCACATCGTAAGATCTAGCTCGATGATTCCTTTCTGAGCCAACTTCATGATGAGATCTTTCAGCACGAAGCACTTTTCTGTCGGATGACTGATGAAGCGGTGGAATTTACAGTATCTTGGACTGTCGGTACGATTCATCTCTTCCGGCCGTCTGCACTCAGGTAAACTGATCACCTTCTTGTCCAACAGGTCATCCAGCTTGGCAACCACATCAGAGTTGGGGAATGGATAAGTCTTCTCCTCAAGCTCCTTCAAAGTGCGTCTACGCATCTCTTGATCACGAAAAGCTTCGGTTTGAATCGCCTTGCCTTGTGTGGAGATTTTGACGGGAGATGTGTTGACCGTCATCGCTTCCTTGGTGGGTGTCCATGCAGCCTTTTCCACCTTTGTCCCAAGAACTTTGTCGTTCTTGTAGTCGGCGATCGGTTCTTTCTTCCCATGATGGGCGATGCTCAACTCCATGTCATGGGCGCGGGTGGCTAGCTCTTCGAAGGTTCGTGGTTTGATGCCCTAAAGGATGTATTGCAAACCCCATTGCATGCCTTGGATGCACATCTCGATTGAAGAGGTTTCCGAGAGCCTGTCTTTACAGTCGAGGCTTAGAGTGCGCCATCTGTTGATGTAGTCAATGACTGGCTCGTCCTTCCACTGCTTTGTGCTCGTTAACTCTAGCATGCTCACAGTGCGGCAGGTACTATAGAAGCGGTTGAGGAATTCCCGCTCTAATTGCTCCCAGCTATTGATGGACTCAGGCTCTAGGTCTGTGTACCACTCAAAGACGTTTCCTTTCAGCGAACGCACAAACTACTTGGCAAGGTAGTCCCCTTCGGTCCCTGCGTTGTTGCAAGTTTCAACAAAATGGGCAACGTGCTGTTTTGGGTTTCCTTTTCCATCAAACTGCATGAACTTTGGTGGTTGATAACCCCTTGGCATCTTCAGGGCGTCGATCTTCTTTGAATACGGCTTTGAGTACAACCCGGAGGTATTTGAGCTCCCTTCGTACTGTGCCTTGATGGTGTTGGTGATCATCTCTTGCAGCTGCTGGATAGAAAGAGATCCCATGAGTGCCGCTGCTTGGTCTGGTTCCGGCTTCACATCGTTTTTCTCCACCTGAGGCTCATCTTCTTCGTCATCTCTTCTCTTTAGTGGATCATTCTCTGGGTCAGGGTTCTCGTCGTCCTGTGGCTCCAGTCGGCTGACGAGTGCAACGATTTGCAAGTCCTTTTCTTCAACAATCCGTGTTAGCCTTGCGATCGCTTCATTCATTTGAGCCAGTTGTTCTTCGATGGAGGTAACGCCGATGGTCATGACTTGTGCAACCAACAGACGTGACTTTCCTTTAGACATCCGAGATGTTGACGAAGAACATCGTTGGCTGTTTTTGGATGTCATTTTGTGTGCCTCAGCAGCATGTTTCGGTGGCCCCAGCGAGGTCAGGTTGATGACAGACTCACACTTTTGATGCTCCCCTTGTTCTTTTAGCGGTACCAACTTTGAAGTGGCATGTTGAGGAGCGGTTGTGGCGCCAATGGATTGTCTGTTTACGGCAGAAGTGCTTAGGATCCATCCCTCAGTGGTTGCGAGAACGGCTTGTCCCTTACTTGATGCCATTGACTTTGAGGTGTGCTTGGATTCCTTAAACGGAGAAAGAGATGAGAGGTAGAGATGTCCCACTGGGCGTGCCAATTTGTGAACACGGAAAATTCCTGAAACGAAAGAGACAAGAACGACGTGCATAAACAAATATTTGTATTTATATGGTTTTGGGTTACAATCTCTCTCTATTTTGATCCTCTGATTCGATCTCCGTAAGGTGTTGATTTGTGGATGTTTCGTTGATCCAAGGGCCGTCGAGGCTTGATCTTGGATGAATGTTCTTTAAGGGCCGTGGGCTTGATCTTTGAAAGTGGATTTAAGCGGATCTTCAAGGAGCCGTTGGGGCTTGATCTTGAGTAACGGTGATGAACGGATCTTCAAGGGGCTTTTGGGCTTGATCTTGAAGAAACAGTGATGAACAGATCTTCAAGGACTTTTGGGCTTAATCTTGAAGAACGGTTGGATGTGTGTGGATTTGTCGACGTTGTTGATCCAAAAGGCCGTTGGGGCTTGATCTTGGATGAACGGATGATGAACGATGGTGCTTTCTTCAAGGGCCGTCGGGGCTTGATCTTGAATTGGTGGATGATTGTTGATCCAAAGGGCCGTTGGGGCTTGATCTTGGATGAACGATGAACGATGAACGAATAACACTTTCTTCAAGGGCCGTCGGGGCTTGATCTTGAATTAGTGGATGATCGTTGATCCAAAGGGGCGTTGGGGCTTGATCTTAGGATGAACGAAGAACGAAGAACGAAGAGAGCTTTCTTGATTCTTCGGGATTTGCTTGAGAGCTTCGGAGTTTCAGAGCTTCAGAGCTTCAAGGTGTAATCTGAATTCCTCCTCAAATGAATGAAATTGGCTTGTATTTATAGAATTTTCCAATGCCTAATTTTGAATATAATATCCCAGATGAAATAAGTCGTTTCTGCCAGGTGTTAACATGTGTCCTATTTGATGACTTTTCCAACTCATTTCAATTTTCGTTGAGTCACACGCTACGTGTAAAATTTATGTAATACATGAGCGTTGACACTTTGATTTATCGGTCAACATTTATTTACCGAAATTTCGATGTCTAGAACTATTCCAAGAAATTCAAAATTGTTGCAGTCCTATTAGATTAGGAAAGTGATTGTGTAAATCTTAGTATATCTAAGGATATCTTTGAATATTCCCCTTAGTAGTTGTAGTCCTATTAGAGTTGTAATCCTAAAAGGGTAAGAAATTAACATTCACTACCACTATAAATAAAGGCACAATGGGGTGGAATAGAACACACCTCAGAATTAAATCTCTCTTTTTCTCTCTATTGCCGCCGACCTCTCTCCCTCTCTGTCCTTATATAGTTCAGTCAAATAGGCCTGCAACACGTTATCAGCATGCTCTTGATGCTACGCTAAAGAGAGTTTGATCTTCAATCAGGGGAGTATTACGTTTTAATCATTCTTTTTATGATTAATTTATTATTTTATTGAATTGATCTACATATTATTGATTCAATTTAATTTTCCTTTGTTGAACGTGATAAACGCATTGGAGATGCAATTCCGGCTTTCTGAGAAGAATCTTCTCAAAAATTCAAAGGCTTAGTTTTTTTCTGCCATTCCTTTAAAGTAAATTAAGGTATTTGAAAAAACCTTGAAGCATGAAAACATTCCTTATGATGCATCAACCCCCTATATTTATATTTTCCTTCCAATTATATATATCGTATATATGTCATATATTTTGTCAATATATATAATTGTTCATGCATTACGCAATTTTTGCTATATGAAATTTGTGAGTTAAAGAATCAGAAATTAGAAGTAATTAGGAATTTTCAAAGCCTAGGATTTTAGAAAAAAAAAAACAATAAAGGATGTTTTGTGGCTGAAGCACGGCCTGAAGTTGCACCACCACCAAGCCAAGCCGAGTCAGTAGCTCAGGCATGTTTCCTCTGGACCACCATGTATTCAGCCTGGGAAAATTTTCTGTGCGCTGGGCCTGCAGTCCTCAGCCCACTCCAGAAGTTGGCAAAAGCTTGATGGGCTTCATCATTTGAATGGCCTACTCCCATCAGTCGGCCTGTACTCTACTACATATTGCAACTGGATACTTGTTAGGCTTCGATCCCACTCGGCTCACTACCACTTGCAGCCATCTGGGCTGCTTTGCAAGCCATGACCCGAGCCCAACCTGCAGCTTTACTGCAGACCCCTCTTTTTTTCTGGACATGAGCCATCAATTCTTTGTTAGGCTGCCATGAACCTCACAACCCAAATCAATTCTTTGTTTGGCCCGTTCTGCTTCTTGCTCGCACCCAATTAGGTTCGGGTGCCTACGGCTAAGCCTTATTTAGGCTTAATTTTCTTAATTATTTGGCTTGAAGCTATCTAAGGTTAATATGACCCGAATGTCATTATTTAGCTTCTACGATCGACCCCGAATGGTCTCGATTTATTGAATTAATTAAAGTAACTAGCAATCCACCAATCTGACAATTAATCCAAAATTATTGGCCTAAAGCCCACTTTTGAACATTAACGATTCAATATTCTATTTCTTTTCTTTGAACCGCTGACTCCTTTTCGTAGTCCCGAACCACTCACACTTGAGTTCCTGAAGCAACCCAAATCCACTACAATTGTTGTATATTGTATTCTATGTTCTAATAGGTACCTCATTTTTATGAATCGGAAGTTCATAACTAAACTCGAACATGTAGCCTTTGAAACCCGAAGTTTTCATCAAATAATATACCCATGAAAACCTGACTTTTTTCATGAAAACATGTCTTAGAACCCCGAATGTTCTAACTTTGATGCTTATGGATATCTTATTTCCATAGCACCAATCACAATCGTGTTCCCTCCAATTCAATGGATTGTTGAATCGTAAAAAGTTTGATTTCGCTGATTTGGACGTTTCTATTAGAACCACTTTATGTGGGGTACAAGACGTGAATCTCCACTTGACTATCAAGAAGCTGAGAAACCATTGAAGCCAACAATGGCATAGAAAAGCTGAATAAGCCTTTGTCATGATCTTCATTCAAAGACTTATGCCCGTAGCATTATAAATGGAAGTACCTCCTGAACGAGGATTCCATAGCTCTTTAGCTCGCTCCTACAGACCGTCTAATCATGAAAGATATTGTCTGAAGCACACCATGATTAGATCTATGAATGAGTACGATTATGAAGTTTATAAATTCGATAGAATTTCGATTCGAGAATACTTTTACTCATCCTTCCATGTTTATAACTCTCTCTTGAAGCAACAGTGTAGAAGACAAAAATTTACCAAATTCTCGGATCTGATTACTACCACTAACATGAGAGAATGGTATAGACCCACTTTGGCTGGAGTCTACCAAATAGCTTAACCCAGTTCAGTCAAAGCCTACCCAATGGTGATGCCCTACTTTGGCAGGGATGCATTGAAATGCATGCTCTACTTCAGCAGAGATGCACCGAACAATATTGCTTTACTTCAGCAGAGGCCTACCGAACAGACCCCTCCAGCTTCGGTTAGAGCTTACCGAATCCAATTTTGGGTCTGTCTCTCACAATCCAATTTCGAGTTTGTTTTTACAACATATGGTAAAATCAGGGTCTGCCAAGGTGTGGTATCATGCCCGAAGCGTGATCCTTGGCACCTAAGACCTAAAACTTCAAGAATAAGGGATAGTATTCCCAAACCTTAACCCTGCAAAATCTACTTCCGTTTTGATGGAATAGATCATTGGTTATGCACATGTTCGTTCCCCTACCAAAGTTGTTGAGAAGTACCATTCTAGTAATCAATATGTGAGACTAATTTTGCTCAACTGAACACCGTTAAAAGAGCAGAATTTTGACATGAATGACCTTGCTAGCTGAATCCCCTTAGTAATTTTGATTTACTTTGTGAACATTTCTCTATGTTCTTGGATTCACGTTTGGTGTATGTTTTAGTTATGGATAATCCTATTGATATTGTCCTCAAATATAAGTTAATTGAATCATGCTTCTTGTATACATGTGACCAAATTCAATTAAACATGTGATTAGGTAAGAATGTAGGAAAGTTAGTTGTCTGGATAAATGTGATACTACGCACACTAACTTTATACCTAAATCACATCTCTAACAACGACATCATGTTTATACAACCTGATTAAGAGCATTGGCACGTTCCTTATTGTATGAATGGTACTAACTTGCCATTTAAGAGACCTTATATTCTCCTCGTTCTAGAAGAACGTCGTTGAGTCTTAAGGATATTTGAGATGACAATAATCATGAATGACACCACTAATGGAAAATAGAATGAAATATCTTTGCACCACCTCCAAAATATGAGCCTGGAGCTTTGTATTAGGGCCAATGGGCTGTCTCCCAACTGGGAACATGCCACATGTGGCCGGCGTAGAACCGGGTGATTGAACAGTTTACTTGCTTTGGCACGACCTTTTGGGACACTTAGGTCGAACAATGATACTATGACCCATCTTCTTACCCAAAGTAAGAATCTTGTTCGTACAAACATACTTTGCCAAGCCTGCTAGCTGAGGAAATTGATTTTCTACATCATCCCTAACAAAAATATGAAACGATCCTCTTTTCACGGTGGATTCAAGGGAATATATGTGGATTAATCCAACCAAAATGCGGACCATATAAATACGTAAGGTTTTGGTTGATGAATCGACAAACTAGTCACATATTTGTCCACACACATTACTGCTAAACCTCCTGGCCGATTTTAAGGGTTTACCACCCTACTTATCCCATAAAGTTTGGAAGACTAGATAATGTCGAAAAGTTTATATCGACGGTTTTCGATAAGTATTGCATGTATTTTGGGTTTATAATTGAACATCGAATTTCCATGTTCACCCTAAATAGCCTCGCAAAGTGATCATAAAGCGTAATTTCAATGATCACCCGGACCTTGGCAAACGTACTAAGTTTTCGGTTTTTGCCTATGGTTATGCAATCTTGTGCTCAGTTATGTTGGTCCACCTTGAGGCCCATTGCCACTCAACCTTTTTAACGTTATAGTTAGTTACTGGATACGAACATGATGCTTCGTATTTACACATTTGGGTGTACATTCCATGTGCCAAGTTGTGCCGCCGCAATGTACCAATATGGGTCCTCAAAAGAAGGATGTGAGTCTTTGTCAATTACGATTCTCCTTCACACTAGCTCTCTTGAAGCCCTTACATACGATCTCTTTATCGCTCATTTGTGAATTGTCACTACAATAAGACAGTCTTTCCGCCATTAAGGGGAGATAAGAATGACGCAAATTTGCATGGACATTGCCCACTACCTCTCATCTCGATCCTCATACTACACAAGTGTGACAAGTAAGTGCGATGAATTCTAGCTTTCAGAATGATGCTATAGATGCATTTCTCTGATCTAGCTAAAGTGACAAGATCATATACCAGCTGTAAACATGCATGTAAGGATAAACATACTTAATGGACGTCGAGTCAACATCCCCGAAGGATGTGCCGCCCCTGTTGGATGGTTCGGTACACCGGCAGATAGCCAATTAATCTATCTTGGCTTGAAGCACGACAGATCACTCGATTCATAGGATTCAATTTCCTAGAAGAGGAAGGTCACGTCATAATAATGAATCCATACTCAATCGTTGTCTCAAATCATTTCCATCTTATTAGATTAATTCGGATTACTCCCGAGACTTGAAGTTTTTGGTCCAATATACTGGTTTGGATGAGATAATGGAATTGGAATGAGATTATCATCGATGATGTCTTCACTTATATGGTAGCTACCGACATAAATGAAAAGCGACGATATCAAACCGTGTTATGTTGATTAGTGACAACGTATAACTGATTGGACAACTGAAGTTACAATCCAGGTTAAATTCCCTACCAAAGTGTGTTTGGACCCGTAGTTCCTACATTGCCTAAGGTAACCTTGTGGAAAATGAAGCGTAATGAGATGAATGAAATAGTGTGATATGATGCACGCCTTACGGCGCAAGGTTTCTCTCAAACGTCCTATGATTGATTGCAGCATTATGAAATATGGTTAGTGTTTTCTCCTTAGAGATATTGATACGGAGATTTACATGTAAGTTCCAGAAGAATTACATGGACTGATTCAAATAGTTCCAAGCCACGTAACACCCTCTAAAATCATTTGAGGCATTCACTTATGGATTGAAACAATCCAACGGTTAT
The DNA here is from genome assembly GCA_006547085.1 of Malus baccata. Classification (NCBI taxonomy): domain Eukaryota; kingdom Viridiplantae; phylum Streptophyta; class Magnoliopsida; order Rosales; family Rosaceae; genus Malus; species Malus baccata. Next base: position 367,370 of record VIEB01000057.1, on the reverse strand, counting down.
GGTATACCCATCTAAGTGATTATTTGATCAGTCAGGGATTGAATGAATGCCCTTGCGTGTTTAAAATATAAAGTCTTATTTCGAATTGTTAGAGTTACAGTTTATGTCGTTAACACGAATCTCACTAAGACTCTAAAAGAGCTTAAGAAAATTACCTCGCACCTGAAGATGGAATTTGAGATGAAGGATCTTAGGAAAACTCGTTTATGCTTTGACCTGAAGTTCAAGCATTGTTCTGAATGTACCTTGGTTTACCAGTCGAACTACACCCCGAATGTGTTACTTTTGAGTATACCTATGATCGTCTATATGTTATATGCAAATGAGACCCTTGAAGAGGTTATGGAATCCGAAATTCCATATCTAAGTTCAACTTTGCGTTTCTTTGTACTTAGCTCATGTGTATTAAACAGGACATCTCCTTCCCTGTTAATCTATTTGTAAAGATGCATCACCACGTTTACACGCAACTACTAAATTGGTATTAAAGACATACCATGAAGGTACTACGAGGGCAAATCCTAATGCATCTCGAGTGAATCCAACCCCCTGATCCTCATAATGATGCTTGCCTAGTTTGTTATACTAACGCTGGTTATTTATCAAACCCACACAAGGCAAAATCCCCAAATGGTTATGTCTTTACTATTAGGGATATTGCAATATCTTGGAGGTCCATGATATGAACTTAATTGCAAAATCTTCAAATCGTTCCAAGACTTACTTCACTTCACTACGCCACAAGTGAGACATGGTTAGGAGTTCTTGTTGAACTTGTTCGAAGTACTTGCTATTTTCATCCATCGTTGAGTCCCAATGACAGTCCATGAAGATTATGTCGCATGTATCAACCCAACCAAGCCATGATACATCAACGAAGTCAATGTCAAGACATATTCATCCACATTTACATCAACAAAGCATCAGGAGATTGAAGTCATGCAAGCGAATCCCAGACAACCTTGCCGACCTCTACATGATGTCACTACCAAAGTCAACCTTATAGAAGCTTGTCTGAGGAATTGGTACGCCTAACCATTCATTTGCAATGCTTGTAGTTCTCATTTGGAAGTTCTATCAAACTCAGGGGGAGTATCCAGAAGTATACTCACTTGATTTTATGTACTCTTTTTCCCTATGATTAGGAGCATTTTTCCCACTGGGTTTTTACTACCTAACTAGGTTTTAATGACACGCCCCGACCCTAATATTCCCCGAATACCAGGATAGACACATGCTGGCCGACACCCGAGGGTGACAAAAGCCATTAATTATACAAAAGCTAAGAATAAGAAATAAATAAGGGTTATGAATTTAAAATACAATGAATTAAAAATTTAGGAACGTGCTCAGAGCATACAACTAACTAGAGTTCTAAAAGAATTAATATAAAATTTAATAAATAACGGATGTGGGTCCTACACCGAGAGGACTCAAATATGCCAATGCGAAAGCGTTGAAGTCGGGATCGCATGCCTCGATTCTAAATCCTGAAAGGGGGGCGCAAAACAAGGGTAAGTGGACCAAGTTATATATACATACATAATACAAAAACAGTTGTGAACATACTAACCCCTAAGTTTTAATAATGAAAACTATTAGCATAATAAGTGATAGGTTTACTGAAAACCTTAGCATACCATAAACATCTCAAAAGACATATCACAGAAAAACATCACGGAAATCAAAGCATCAATAGTCTCACAAATTGTCTCGTAAGCGCGGTGTGCTGCTAGAAAGATCACTGAATAAATATAACTCCCGGCCCAATGCCTGCTCCGTGGTTTCTGCACCCGTAGCCAGAGATTACCAACTCCCGGACCAATGCTTGCTTCGTGTCCCTCAGCCCGTAGCTAGGGATTATTTCTTCCGGCCTAACTGTCAACACCAAATCCTCGCCCCAGGCGGCATAGTGTCTACTAGGTACACACAAATAGTTACACCTCTCATAAATAACCACTTCATAGTATAAAGTCATCCATCGTCTATACTATAAAGAGAGGTTTCTAAAACATGTTCTAGCATCCTATCGTCATCCATCAGATAGTCTACCAGTTCATGGTTTTTATAGAAAATACGATATATTAAAACATAGCTCAATATAGGCCAACAATTAATTCCTCACCAAAAACACGAGGCGAAAATCAACATATTCAATAAACATGTTTAACATAAAATCAAATCACAAACTCATAATTCATTTATACAATTAAACTATAAAATCATGTAATTTTAGAAGGGGTCCACTCACAATACTTAGCCGCCGAAGAGCCACGCAAACTAGCAACCACGAAAACGTCACAAATATTGCCCCTAAGCACATAAATGGTCCAATTAATAAAACTCTATTATAACAATTGAATTTGGGAAAACGGACATCGGAAACGAGTTAAAGACGTCGACTTACCCTAAGAAGGGTCCTGATTAATTTTCGTAAAAGTCGATAGAATATTCCTAGAATATTCCCTGACAAAATATTTGAATATTCCCTAATGGAATATTCCCTAACGGAATATTTCCCATAAAGGGTTTGGATCGGTTAGGGTTAAGGGTTTGAAAGATTAAAAGGTTTAGGGTTTTAGATAAGGCCCAAAGGCCTTGCTTTAATAAATAAAATAAAAACAATTTAAAATAAAGGGTTTTTGGGTTAGATTGAATGGCCCAAATGCCTTTGGATTTCTAATAGAAAATAAACAAAAAAAATAAATAACAAAATAAAAAGATTGGGTTGCCCTAAGGTTTTGGGCTTAGGTTCAACGGCATGAAGGCCTGGTTCGAAAGGGCTTTGGGGCTTGAAAGCCCTGCCCAAGTTCCAATTGTGGGTCACCGGACCTATTTGAAAGAGAAGGCCGGAATTCGGCCAAAAAGTTCCTTAGCTTTAAACGTTCATAACTTTGTCAAAACTCAACGAAATCGAGTGATTCAAAAACAAAAGTTGTAGTCCTCGAAGAGACGAAGAGAATGGTACTTGCACGACGTCTAAATCGCAGTGTTTTGGCCGGAAAACACCTCGAAAGCCACTGAGGTCGCCGGAAACTGGGTAAGATTCAAATGGATATAACTTCTTCGATACTCAACGAAACTGAGTGAAACAAAAAGGAAAGTTGTAGTACTCAGCGAGATGAAGAGATTGATATGTTGCACGCAGGCCAACGCACCGTGGTTTGGCCGAAAATTGTCTCGAAAGTCGCTGGAGGCGTTGGGGGAGACTTGGGTGTTCTCTGGATGTCCCGGAGCTTCGTCGAGACGGGGGAGAGAAAAGAAAATTCCAAAGGTGATGATGGTGTCGTAGCTAGGTAGTTGTGGTGGTGGGTGTGTGTGTGTGGGTGCTCACGGTGATAGAGAGGGAGAGAGATGTGTGGGTTTCGAGAGAGAGAATGAAGTGTGCAGAGAAGGAGAAAAGAAAGAAGAAAGGGTCACGGGGGACAAAATCAAGGGGTGGGCCCCTTGGGCACACTAATTAAGACCCAAAAACAATTTTAAAAGCAAGAAAATCACAAACTTAGTGAAAATACAATTTAAATTAGGGGTGGGTGTAACATTTCACAAGGCATCCATCTTGGGTTGATCATACCCTTGTGAGCCTTTCTACTTGCGTCCAGAAGACGTATAGTTTTGACTTAATGCAATTTCTCACTTTTCTCCTTAGTCTATGGGTTTTCTCCCACCTTGGGTTTGTTTTGTGAGTTTTACCTTTTATGCATTCTTTCGTTGATTTGAGACTCGCATTCGCTCATTATGCCAACGACTTCATCAACTATACTTGCTTCATCACTAAAGACCTAATGCACCATTTGTTTGAGTATTTACACACTCAATGGGGAGTATTGCAGTCCCATTAGATTAGGAATGTGAGTATATAAATCCTAATGTATCTAGGGATATCTTTGAATATTCCCTTTAGTAGTTAATATTCTATTAGAGTTGTAATCTTAAAAGGACAAGAAATTAACATTGCCTACTACTATAAATAAAGGCACAATGAGATGAAATAAAACACACCTCATAATTAAATCTTTCTCTTTCTCTCTATTACCGCCGGCCTCTCTCCCTCTATGTCTTTATACATTTCAGTCAAATAAGCCTACAACAAAAATCAATATAAAAGAATACAGTTTCGACCTCTTCCCACATTTTAATTTACCTCAAAAGTCAAACCAAATAAACATTAATCTTTATATCTGTCATTTATTTATTATTTATTTAATCTAATGTTAGAAAGAAAAAAATGGCAACGAAGAAAGTAAGTGTGCGGAATATCACTTCTTTTTTTAGGATCCATTTAAGATCATCAACTGCTTGTATATACACACCATCACCTTTCGACCGAGGGACACACCAAAAACAAGTGATCTGTTGTCTTCCCAGGGAGGTTTGCTTGCTCAGGTGATCAGAGAGAGCCCAAACAGTTTCTTCCCTTATTGTACGGTCGCTTGCTCGTTTGTCCACTGATGTCTTCCTCCCCAATGTTTCGTGCGTCCAATGCTTCTCCCATCAAACTTGATGGCTCCAACTATCTTCTTTGGCTTACCCAAGTTGTTCCTGAGTTAAAAAGTCGAAATCTCATGGGTTACGTAGAGGGCACCAAGCCTTGTCCTGCCTATTTGCTGACTGATGGTCAAGGCAATATTACTTCTACTGTTGTTCCCGCATTTGATGTCTGGATCCATGCGGACCGATCCATCCAAAATTGGATTAACGGCTTGCTTACTCCGTCTGTATTTCCTATCGTGGCTCACTTTGCTTCTTCTCGGACTAAAATGGGTGTCGTTGGAGAAACGTTACGCTTCTCAGACTCAAAATAACCAAGTTTTGCAGCTGTGCGGGGAGCTTCTTCATACAGCTAGGGTTGCCTATCTCTCCACCGCGGCTTACCTAAATAGAGTAAACTCCATTGCAGACAGTCTTAGAGCTGCTGGGATTCCTATCGCTGACCATGATTTAGTGACAATTGTCATGAATGCTTTCCAACATATGAGTTCAGCACAACGGCGATTGATAGGGATTTTTACCACCTACAAAAATAGGGATAAAAACATTTAAAAATACTTGCAAAAGAACAAGGTAGTTGTAGTATAAACGGCTCAAGCAAGGTCATTCTCCACAAGGATTGAATGAATAATCTAAATCAAATCTTAATTAATTATTTAAAACAAAGTTTAGAAGAGTTTGATTTAATGACCTAAAATAACAAAAACGAATTTAATAGAAAATAATTAAATAAAGTGACAAAATAAAATAAACTAAAAGAAAATAATTTTTTAAAATTAAATTGTAAAAGTCTAGGGTTCTGCTGTCACTTTAATAATCCTATATAATTTGAAAGTTAGGTTTTACTAAAATATTCCTACTTGAACCCCTAACATAGAGCGCATATTAACCATGCAACCCGTTTATGGTATTCAGATCAAATCTAAACATGCATAACTCATTAAGCTTTGTGAAACCTTTTGAAAAACCATACAACCCTTCAGACGTGGTATTCATCCTAAGTGAACTTGCACATATTAACCACAAGAAGCCTTTGTCAATTTTAAGGACCGACCTCCAACCAAAATTGCATCAAATTACTTTTTTAAAAATCCACTACTACAAAAGGGTCTTATAGTGTCAGTGGGTGGTGTCGATTTAATCTAATATAGTGGCGGATAAGACAGTTGCGATACTAACTGAACATGACGTCGGATTTACTGTCTCTTATAATCGTCATAAAATACTGGTGTCGCTTTTAAACCGACGTAAACATACATTTTAATATTTTTAAATACTGGTTTAAGCGACATAAAGTATGAGTGTATGGATTGGTGTCGCTTTAAAACCGACGTAAACATACATTTTAATTTTTTTAATAGTTTAAAACCCAATGTTGGCTGGTTCCCATTACTTCACATGACCCTCCCTCTCTCTTACACACACATCAGTGCATCACATCATTTTTTTAATTTCCTTCTCTTTGGCCGGTTCCTCACATGGGTTTTTTATCTCTCTCTGACACACATGCCTCATTTCTCTCACTTTTCTTTCTTTCTTTCTTTCTTTTTTTTTTTTAAAAAAAAAAACTGGTTCTTCTTCACCCATTTTTTTCCGTCTCCATAATGTCTCTCTTTGTACCCACCCACTCAACCTTATTTCATCCCTCTCTCTCTCATTCATATTCTCTCTGTTTTTCCTCGACTTCTCCATTTCCCATCCCTCCATCTTCTTCTCTTTTGGGCGGGATATTTCCCCCCATTTTTTAAACGAAAAACAGGATGTTAGACTCCCTATTTCAAGAGACTCACCTCCCTCATTTATCTTTCCCTTCTTCCAAGAACACCCTAAAACCGCAACTCCTCTCTCATAAAACCGCAGCTCCTCTCCCCACATTTTCTCAAACCCTAACCTCCGTTTCTGCAAACTAAACCTTAATCTTCCATCATCAACCCATAAAACCTCGCAGCCATGGATATATAAATTATCATCAACCGAGATATATTTACATTACATGGTTGTCCGGCAGGAGGAAGTTCGTGGGTTTCAGATGGCGGGGAGCATGAACTTCATGCCTTTCTCTCCCACGGCATTGTAAGAGACACCAGTAGTGTGGTCGACCTCAACCTTGCCGGTCTTCCCTAGGACAGCGCCGCAGCACGTGGTGCTGGCCTCAACGAGGTCACTCTTTCGTCCTGGCTTGAAGAATCCAGTGTTGAATGGGTTCGTGACGGTGGCAACCAAGCCGGAGGCGAAGTTTAAGAGCAGGGCATCAATGCCCATGGACCTACAGAATCTGTGGTCTTCGACAAAGGCAAGCACGGGAAAGCATCATGGCAACTGCTAGTGTTAATTCAAGCATGGAGCTCTGATTAGTATTATATGTAATTGTTAGTTTTTTTATCTTCATCTTGTAACCGGTTATCTAATAGCTCCTATATATGTGTTATTTGTACTTCCTTATTTATATGAAATAGAATACATTTAACAAGAAATTCTACACCCAAAGACCCCAGTTGAATTCTAGAATAAATTGAATCTGCGATGTTTGCATGAGGGTGAAGAAGATGATGAAAAAGAAAGAGGAGTTCCGGAAAGGAAAAAAAAAACCAATTATAAGGTGGTGTCGCTTATGGGTAACATTATAGTGGTTATTTTATTTATTCAATTATCAGGTGGTTTCGCTTTTAAGCGACGCTGTTGTCAGTACTTAATGTCGCTTGTATCCGACGCAAGCTTCGATGTCACTTTTAAGCGATGCTGTTGTTCTTTTTTATTTGGGTAAAAGACTGTTTATTACCCTCATGTTTCATGGTTTTCAACATTTAGTACATCAAGTTTTTTTCGTCTCAGAGTCATACCTAAAGTGTAAATTTTGGGACAGTCTCATACATCCGTTAGTCAAACTGTTAGTTCTCCCGTTAAGTGATGACGTGGCGCCCATGTGGACAATGACTGGGCGCCACGTGTCAGCCACATTTTTTTTTCTCTTTTTTCTTTCTTCTTCTTCTTCTTCTTCTTCTTCTTCTTCTTCTTCTTCTTCTTCTTCTTCTTCTTCTTCTTCCAGCCGACTGGAAACTTTTTTTTTTTTTTTCCTCCTTCTCCTTATTCCTTCCCCTTCTTCTCCTTCTTCCTTCTCCTTCCTTCTCCTTCTCCTTCTCCTTTTTCTTCCTCCGAATCTGGGAATTATTTTTTTTTCTCTTTCTTCTTCTTCTTTCTTCTTTCTTCTTCTTCTTCTTCTTCCACTCGACTACAAACTTTTTTTTTTCTTCCTCCTTCTTCCTTCCTCCTTCCTCCTTCTTCCTTCTTCATTCTTCTTCCTTCTCCTTCTCCTTCTCCTTTTTCTTCCTCCGAATCTGGGGATTTTTTTTTTTTTCTCTTTCTTCTTCTTCTTTCTTCTTTCTTCTTTCTTCTTCTTCTTCTTCTTCCACCCGACTGCAAACTTCTTCTTCTTCTTCTCTTTCTTCTTCTTCTTTCTTCTTTCTTCTTCTTCTTCTTCTTTCTTCTTTCTTCTTTTCTCCTTCTCCTTCTTTTTCTTCTTCTTCTTCTTCCTCCGAATATGCCCAGATTCAGTTTTTTTTTTTTTTTTTTTT
>VIEB01000057.1:332732-359064 GCA_006547085.1 Malus baccata | reverse complement strand
AAAAAAAAATGTTGCAGTCGGGTGGAAGAAGAAGAAGAAGAAGAAGAAGAAGAAGAAAAGAAGAAAGAAAAAAAAAAAACGTGGCTGACACGTGGCGCCCAGTCATTATCCACATGGGCGCCACGTCATCACTTAACGGGAGAACTAACAGTTTGACTAACGGATGTATGAGACTGTCCCAAAATTTACACTTTAGGTATGACTCTGAGACGAAAAAAACTTGATGTACTAAATGTTGAAAACCATGAAACATGAGGGTAGTAAACAGTCTTTTACCCTTTTTAATTTATATTACTTTGCTTCTTGGTGGCGGATTAATGGGGCTAAGCGACGTCAATACCCTTTTGTGACGGTAGTATTGGGGTCGCTTCCATTATCAAACATTGCACAATTTAATGTCGGATTTTTACCAAAAATCCGATAGTAAGTGGTGATTTTGTCGATTTTATAGCACCAGTGATATCCCTTTTTGTAGTAGTGATCCTAATGATAGCTAAGCATTAAGACAATTAGATAGTTTAAACCGATGATTAATAATTCAAACTTGCATGCATAATATCATAAGCAAATTGAAAAGAAACTACATATTCTTACTAAGGCTCGTGGCCTTGCCCTAGTAAATGGAATTTAGTTACTAGCAATCATACAACGAAATATTATTAAAAATAAGGATAGAAAACATCTTGAAAATAAACTTGAATCCAAAAGCTCTCTAAACTGTGAGTGTGTTTTCTCCCGTTTTCCCCTAATGGCTAAATATCTTATTTATACTAATACAAAATAAAACCCTAAAAAGTCTTAGAGTAAAACTAGGAAACATAATTAAATAATAAAACAGAAAATAAAAAGGTTTCCTATTTGAACTAAAACTCAGACTTCTTAGAAAATCAGACTTTTGACTGACCAAATCAACTCCGATTTGGTCCCAAAATATATCTTTTGAAAGCTGAAGTCGTCCCCTACAAATCCTCGGAAGAAATATTCCTCAAAATATGCCCTCATGGACTCCAAAATACCCAAAACGTTCAGAAACGTCAATTTGAGAAAGATGCGCGCTGGGCCTTTAGTTCATCACCACAGTCAAACGGCTAGGTAGAAAAATCTGAAAATTTGATACAATCATCTTGAAAGACTCGCAATCATCCTCCAATTGGAATTACTCCAAAATTCATCTGTTTAATCACTTTTTGTTCCAGAGGAAGTCGAATGTCCTACATTAGAAATATAATTCAAAGTATCAAAATTCACACATAATAACCAATAAATTATTACTAAGATTAGGGTAAAATATATAGTATAATATCGACTCATCAGCGATCACCTTTGATAAGGTGCTATTGAACCTTGAAAAACATTTGGATGATCAGCAAGGCGTGCCTAATTACTCTCTGCAACCTGTCACTGCTCCCCTCTATGCCTCACCGCCTCCTGGACCAGGTCACGGTCGTGGTGGTACATCCCTTGCTTCTGCTGATTTTCTTGGTGTGGGGTTCACAGGCTCCCCTGGTTCATCTTCAGTCACAGGGAAGGGTGCTTCTAATGGTATCTCTAATACTGGTGTTCATAGTAATAGTAATGGTAATGGTAAATCATTTGGCAAAACATCCGGTGGTAATGGTGTTTCCCCGCCTTCCAAAAATACATCTCGTCCTTCTTCATCTAGTTGTTGTGCTTTTGGCTCACCAAAAGTGTTGGAATGAACTTTGGAGTCAGAAAGAAGAGGCATTATGCAGCATCAAACCCTCAAGTTGGTAGCCAGACGCTCGAGCATCCACTAAGGCTGGCAGACTGCCAGATGACGCTCGACTGAGAGTGCATCAAAAGCTCGTTGTGGCACTTCCCATTTAGACTTCTCAAATTAGCTCGAGCTCACAATGGATTTTTTTCCACTTTCCTATTTCTTGTTTTGTCCAATGATTTAAACTTTAAGCCGAATCGTATCCTACCTCCGCTCTGGGAGATTGACAATTAATAACGGTTTCAACGAGGGGCCAAGGATGGCATTTGTAACTGAAAATTGCTTATTATCTATATAGTAAAGTTTCTCATCACCAACAAAAGAGCATGCATGAATCATGATTCCCTGATTTCCAAGAAACTACCGTATCCAATTACTATTGAGCTTAATTTGGCGCTTGTCGTTGCTTCTAAACATGTAGGAAATGTTCCCAGAACAACATCCTTAGGAAATATAGTAGAGGTGATCAAGGCCGGCCCAGGTCCAGTGCAAGCAGGGCAACCGTCCGGGGCCCAAAAATATTGGGGGCATCAAAATTATTAGGGTGGTATATTTATATATGTTTTCATAAGAGTATAAATTTATAAAATTTGGTTCAATGACACAGAAATTTAAGTAGAAGAGGTGGTTTGGTCATTTGAAAATAATGAGAGGTCTTGAGTTCAAAACACCACATGTGCTTATTTACTTTCTAATTTTTACAAATTTCTTTTCATAAGAGTATAAATTTATAAAATTTGGTTAAAGAGGGTCAAGAAGTTTAATTAGAAGCAATGATTTTTGTTGTTTAAAATTAGCAAGAGGTCCTAAGTTCGAAACGCTATGGGCATGTTTATTTTTTGATCCTTTAACAAATTTTTGTTTGGTTGTTAATTTATTTTTAGTTACTAGCTAGTAGCTATGTAGGTTGTTATTTTTAAATATTCTTTTCAATTCAAGTCTAATCTTCAACAATGAGTAATACGTAGACCAAATTTGTAGCGCAAATTTGTAAATTATATGACGTGTTATCAAAATATTTAATTTAATGCTCATTCATTACTAATACATATCAATTAAAGACTCGAAAACATCATTATTTTTTTAGTCCCATATCGCCAACGTTAGTAAATAAGAAAAACCACCTCATGATTTATACAAAAACACTTTCAAAGTTCAAATGGAAAACAAAACTCATCATCTATCTACTTATAAGCCCAGAGTTGTTTGGTTTTCTTCTCTCAATACAAAATAAATTAGTCTTTTTGTGTTTCTAAATTATTGAGTTTGAAGTACATTTCTAAGTATAATTTTATCAATGTCTTACGTGTGAAAATAAATAATTTTCTTATATGAAGTTAGGGCACTTTTTTTGGCGTCACCCCGGGCCTCAAAAAGCTCTGGACCGGCCCTGGAGGTGATCATAAAATGTTGGTGAAATGCAATAATCAATTTCTAAGCAGCTCCATTATATTCTAATTGTGCGCTACCAAAAATGAGGGTCAATAGTAGAGCTAGCAATTTCTTGCACATGCAGCCCGTTAACCTAACATGAAGATAAAAAGTTTTGAGCTAACTTATTAATGAGTTGGTCATTTTTGGGTCGTCAGTTAAAAACTCGTTAATGAGTCAGGTCATTATCGGGTCACTCGTTATGATAACAAGTGTGACACGATACGTCCCTAAATAAAAAGTATAACATAAAAATGATACGGACATGCCAAACACGATCTATTTATCAAGCCTAGTCATAGTCATAGTTTGGCCTTACCACATAATTTGTGGGCCACAATTAATGTGCATTGGTGAGCTTGGTGTATTGTGTGTGCCCAGAGTTGAAATAGCATTTTGTTATATTATTGCTATTATCTATTCTAAAATTGAGGGGTGAATTGACTGTAGCTTAGTTATAGTCAATTGTTTGCCCCTTGATTTCATCTCATTTACAATAAAACCATGAGATTTGGGTTGGGTTTGAAGGGTATTTATTAGAACTTGGAAGGGTAATTTTGTCCGCAAGGTTTAGGACGGATTACCCTTTGATTTCGCCTTATCTTTACTAATAGAATGCCAGAAGTCCATTTGGTGTCTCAAGGCTTCACCAAAAATTTTTGGACTAGAAAGCCCCTCAAACAAAAAAAATCAAAACTGACAGAAAAAATACGAATATAATTGCTAAGGGCATTTTAGTAAATTTACTAATAGAATGCCAGAAGTCCATTTGGTGTCTCAAGGCTTCACCAAAAATTTTTGGACTAGAAAGCCCCTCAAACAAAAAAAATCAAAACTGACAGAAAAAATACGAATATAATTGCTAAGGGCATTTTAGTAAATTTAGAACTAAAACTAACTATTTTAATTAGCAAAAAAATGATGATAATTATCCACAATGGAGTTTTACGGTTATAGAACTCCCTCATTCGTCCCCCCACGTCCTCTAACTTCTCTTCCATTTTTAAAAGCTTTTTCACGCCAAACCTCCTCTCCATATTCCTTAGTTTCTTGCAGGGTACGGGAGGTCAGATCACTCAGGAGGTGTAAAGCCCTCGGCATTGGAAGATATAATTTAATCTTTCCCAAGCTTATTCTTATTTTTCCTCCAGTAGGTCTTCCACAATTTTTTTGCGATTTCTTCCTTGAGTTGAAGGGAAGCAACTTCTAACCTATTGCTTCTATAACTCCTCTAATCATATTGCCTTTTTATTGTGTCTTCTTTGGAGAAATCTTTCTGATGGGGAAGCAACTTCTAACCTATTATATTTATTGTGTTGTGTTTGTTAGCATCGGCTTCTTGCAATTGTTTATGTTGTAGGCTAATGGCTTCTTAAGGTTGTTTCGTATTACGTAAAAAGACAGAAGGAAGGGCGGTGGTGGAAGGTTTCTAATACATTATGTCTTGGAATCGCATCAATCAATTTTAGTCGAATATGAATTGCAGGTTGTATAAAAAACGTAGTGTCCCAGTCGTTGGAAGTGGAAATAAAAAAATTCCAAACTGCCAAAGAAAAATCCAATATAATATCCAAACATTTTCGTATATGGAAAACTGAATAGTCAGTCTCAGGTATTTGCTTCCACTTTTTCTCTTTTGTCTTCTTTCCCTTTTGATTCCTATCTCCATTTTTATCCTGCATTTTAATTCAGATTTTGTGTTTGTTTCTAGCATCGCAAGGTATAGTTTAATCTTTTCCCAAATTAATTTCTTCCTTTTTCTTCAATAAGTCTTTCACCAATTTTTGCGACTTATTCCTTGAGTTGAAGGGAAGTAACTTCAAATATATATGCTGCTCTCGCATCAGATTGCTTTCGGATTGTTTTTTTTTCTTCTTTTTTTTTGAGAAATCTTTAGGATTGTTCGAATTCCATTGCTGACATTTAATTAACGTACTATATTTATTGTGTTGTATTTGTTTTCTCTTATAACCTATTTCTTTCTAATTAAATAGTTGCAGATGAAAAGTTTCGAAGCATCAACGTACGTACAAACATTATCTTCAAAAGAGAAGTGAGTTTTTAATATATTGCATCCCAATCTCTCCAATCACAATGGTGTGACTGAAGTATATCTATTTTGCTGTTACATTCCACTTGGATTTTTATACAAGATTTCAAGGACTATTCTTATGTAAATGTTTTCTTTCTCTTTGATTCATATGCAGGGTTAGGTGATTGAGACTCTCAATGTATCATCGGGTGATTTAAGTTGTCATCTCCAAAGTTTTAATTATCATGGATTGAGTCAAGAAGAGTAGGATTCTTTAGCCTTCTTATGTAAGTATCATGAATTATATGTACGTTTGTTATGTTGAAAATGTAAAGAATCACCCATGAAGAGTAGGATTCTTTAGGCTTTCTCTTTGAAGTTCTTGGATTGTTTTTATACTTTTTATTTAGCTTTTAGTTGCAACTAAATTATAAGGATCTTCTATGTTATTTATTACTTCTTCTTTTTTTTTATACGTATTCTAGACAAAATACTTTAAATTCATGCCTGTATTATTAGAAATGATAATCGCCTTTATTTTATGTTTCTATACATTGAACCAATCCTCGCATATAAATACATCTAAAATGTGTAAGTCGCGCGTAGTGCGCCGTGATTAAAAAAGTGACATTCACACTTGCGTGAGGACACCATAATAGGCACTACTATGTGTGAGAGAGTATCCACATCAACAGCTTCAAATTTCAAAATTCTCAACAGTCAAACCAAAGTTATCGTAGGAGCAATCAACAAAGGCAAAGACGACAATCTATGAATTCATCACAGCGGGCTCAAATTTCAATGCAACGACGTGCCAATTATCAAACACGATTGAACTCAGTAAATATAGTACAAAATCAAACGGAAGTAAACCAAGATGACATCGGACCAACATCGGCGGGTAACTATGATTTCTTTTTTTTTTTCTCTATTAATTATATATTTGTAAATTCATACATTGTATTAATATTTTTGTACAAATTATTAAGACACATCTATTAAGATTGAACGAATAGTTATTTTACATTGTCATTGCCTTTCGTACTATCAATGGAAACATCCACTTAATAATTCTCTTATGTCTATAACAATTTCAACATTCGGATTGTATATATTTACCACAGTGACCAACGTTTTAACAAGTACCCCAACAAAAAAAACAAAAAAAATAAGGAAAGGAATATGTCTGGAACGGTAAGTGATAAATTTTTTATGTAAACTTGGAATAACAGTTCAACTACAATAGTCAAGGGAAAAATATAAAAACAATTACAATTATGTGCAGCCATCTTCTAGATTAAAATATAAAAATAACAGTTAAACTTGGTAAGTGATAAAATTTTTACGTAAACAGCTTCAAATTTATTGCTTCCAATTATGTGCAACCATCTTCTAGATTTCACCCCTCACCTCCATACTTGGTACTATACTTTCTAAAGCATATACATTAAAAATTACAATGGAAAAAAACTAACACAATACACATTTAGGGGCGCGTAGCGCCCGTGATGTAAAAATGCCTCTCGCACGCACGCTAGTGCGTGCAGAGAGGCTAGTTTACAAGAAACCCATCAGATTTGGGTTAGGTTGGAAGGGTAATTTTGTCCTCTTGGTTTTGAGCGAATTCGGGGGTTGCCATGTAGGTTTTCATTTGTTGTCCTTCAATGAGGGTTTCGGGGGCATGGAGGCTTTGACAAAGAGAGAGAGAGACAGACAAACAGATGGAAAGACAGAGATCGAGATAGATGGCGATGGAAAAAGAGCGAGGGGGAGGGGTATGGGTGATGGATTTCAGAAGTGGGAGAGTGGGGATGGTTAGAGAAAATCATACGGGTCGTCCGGATTTGCCGCTGCATGCCTGGATTTCCAAAGATAAGTTCTTGTTTTTTACTGTCAGCTTGGATTGTCATTGTTTCTGCCTTTTTGTTGTGGATTATTTTCGATTTTTTTGGTGTGTTAGGTCAGGTTTTAGGGGATTCATCAAAGATATTAATTTCCCTTATTTGTTTTGTTTTCTCTCAATTTGGACATTCATCTCTCTTTCTGTCTGTTTGTTCTCTATTTTAAGGTTGGTTGCTTTTTTTTTTTTTTGGGTTTTTTTGTGTGGCTTTTTATTTATATTTCCAGGTTATAGATCTGAGGGTTTTTTGTATACCAATCTTGGTTTTGTTTTTCCTGGAAAATTGTTTTTATCTGATTGTGGGTTTGTGGGTTTTAATTTCTTTCGTTTGTTTCAGGTTGCAAAGCAGGAGGTTCCGACCTGAGGTTTCAATTCAAGGTACTGTTATTATTATTTTTAGTTCTTACAGTTTAATGTTTCGAACTGATGTGATGATTTGGTTGTGAAATGTGGGATTTCTGCTCGGCTTATGTTGCCTATGTGATGTTCTCTGTTTTTATTGCTGGCTAGAGATTTCATATATTCTAGGTCTCTAGAAAACACCTCTTTAGTTCTACGAGAGGAACTAAATAACACATTTTTCCTGAATCCCATAAGCCTGCAAGAAGCAAAACAAGCCAAGAGTCATTTATACAATATAAACACATGAACTCTGTTCGAATTCTTACTCTTATTCTCGCTGTTTTTTGGCTGTTTAGTTTGGACTCCCATCGCAGTGTCATCATTTTGGTATGCATATGTGGTTCTTGGTTTGAAGAACAAAAGTTACATTTGTTTTGAAATTGAAATTTAGTTGCTGTCTGTGTCTGTGGGAGTGTTTTGTGAATTTGTTTTTAGGACTAAAGTTATATTGGTTTTGAAATGGTCTTTGAAGATGATTGTGTTATTATATAAACTGCATATAATTTGGATATGATGAGAAAACTAATTAAACTGAATCTTGGTAATGATTTAGTTCTTGAGAAGTTGTCGAAAAACAAGGTTTAAATAGGAAGAACATCATCCTTACCAGATAAGTCATTCATAGCATTTTGAGCATCTTGAAAAAGTAAATGAGGGTACGATGCGATTCAATATAGTTACAAATCGACCGACTGTTAAAAGGCAGAGGCGGAGCTCTAAACTATTGACTCTTTAAAAGAAAATTAAAAATTTAATGTCATTATATCAACCCGTTACCTAAGTTCTCTCATCCTAATCCCTTACATCAGTCACCAGTTCATCATAAGCAACCATTCAGATTCACAATAGAGTATTAATAAAAATAAATTAACCATGCATTCTGAATGATAACAGAAGTAAAAACTTAGTATCTAATTTGGTGTTCTGTAATTTGAGAACTAGGGTTTTGTTGTTTTAGAATCTTTAGGGGTATTTGTATTTACTCAGAGTTCTCATTTTTTTTTTTCGCTGGAACAAATTGCTTTATTTTAAGGTTAATTAGTTACTTTTAGTTTTTTTATGAGCTTTGAATTATTGGACTGCAAATTGTCTATGGTAGCTATTTTGAATGAAGCATAAAGGTGTGGCCTTTTAGGTGATGGTGGTTAATTAGTTACTTTTGGTTTTTTTATGAGCTTTGAATTATTGGACCTTTGGACTGCAAATTGTTTATGGTGGCTATATTGAATGAAGCATAAAGGTATGGCCTTTTAGGTGATGGTTGTTTTAGTATAACTATAAGCAGCATAACTATATTACTTGCTACTAACTGAGAGAGGGCACCTGCAATTCAAGCCCTTAACGTGTTCTTTATTTTTTTAATTGAAAATCATGTTTTCATACCCTATGTTTCCACCTTTAATTAAGGAAGTGATGAGATGTTGGATTGTCTATTGATGTGTTATCTGATTCAGTGTTTGGGTGATGCATAAATCTGTTGTGGCTCTTGCTGATTGTTCACATGTTCTCGAGCATAAATCAATAAATCTTAGACAGAAAGAAAAACATTTTCTTTGGTACCTGTACACAGTTGAACTTTTTGTTTCATAACTTTTTCGGTTGGTTCTTTTATGTGATTTCAAAAATTGAGGATCCATTTGAAAGACAGTAGTACCGATAGACACTTGGACACCTATATATATGTAAGTTATTGTAAATATGTTAGTCATTGTAAATGTGGTTGTGAATAGATTTTCACATGTATGTAAATATGTTAGTCATTGCAGTTTTTGGTCTTTTTTACTGAAATTGTTTTGGTCCTTGCCACTAAACTCTATTTTCTGCTATTAATTGCTGCTGAAATATGACTTTTGCTATTAATTTTTTTCCCTTCATATTTATGCTGTTTTGGATTCCATTTGAATTAAATATTGTAGTTAATCTTCATATGAATTCTCTCTACAACAATAATTAGGGATTTCAATTTAAATTATTACTGATTTGTTCTTGATCTGGCATTGAATCTTTCTTAATTTGGACTGTAGGTGGTTCTGACGCGGAGGAGAATCCGTAAGAGGTAATGATCTTGCTGCACTTAAGTACAGCTGTTCTTCAACTCACATAAACTTTCTGGTAGGGTTCAAACTGTTAAGAGTTTTATGATTTTGTAAAAGCCTTTTAGCAGCAGAAGCTTGGTCTTTTGTAGTTGCGTTATTACACTATACAACTTGAGTTAGTATGGGTTTCTTGCTAACTGATATCACTTAGGAATTCTAAAAGTAGTTGCATTGTACAATATACAACTTTAGTTAGTATCAATTTCTTAATTAGTGGCATGTGAATTCTTAATTTAATTTTGGAAGGAGATACGTTTAAAGTTGGTGCTATGTGATGAAGTTAGCATTTTGTTTTTTTATTATATACTGGTGGTGAACATTTTTAGCATATTGGTTGAGAAAGATTTTTCATTTTCTAGAAAATAAATCTTCAATCTCACCATGTTGTTGATGTTTTTTGTAATTTGAGTTTATAGTGCTTCTAAATGCTGTTTTAATTTTAGGAATTTGAATAATTGTTCTAATTTAATGCAGGATTTGAAATTTGTGAGGATCATTTTTGTATTTCTATAAATTTTGACACAAAAAAGCATGTGAAAAAGCACATTAGTCTCTTGGTATAAATCACATTAGTCTTATTATGGCTAGGATAAAAAAACCATGTGATAAAACTGTGGCTTTTCAATTATTTTATCATGCATCTGTAAACCAAAGGTCCGATTAACGCGAAAGAGAAATAGAATTGCCAGAAACACAACGACATAGTCGGGTCTAAATCTTTTAGACACAGTTAGGTTGATTTAGGAAAAGTTTAGGACAAAGATAAGTCTTCGTTCTTCAAAGATCCAAAAGGTGACAATGTAGTAAGGGTGTCAGAGTTTCCCAGGATGAAGCAAAAAGAGGAATACATTCAACATTTACACACTAAATTAGGCCAAAAGTGAAAATCAACCAGCAAAGATTATGGTAATTCACTAATTTAGACATAAACCAGCTTTGAGAGTGATACTCACCATTGTCGGTTTTCCTTGCGAGCATATTTCCCACCCAAAATTTCCCAAAATGTTCTCAAACCATTGCATCGGCATATCTTTCCAACTTCTAATAGTCTTTGGTGCTAGAACATCTTCTAACTTCATTCTAAAATTATCCGTGAAGCTGATCGTGTCCTGGGCGGCACAGCATGCGACATCTTCATATGGCCAAAGCTTCGAGCCTGCGTTCTTGCTTTCTTGCACTTCGTGGTCGTTAAGACTTGCCAAGACCGCTGCCAGTGCTCTTCGCATCTTCTTTGGCAACCGTAGTGCTTCCTCAATGCTAAAGTGTGTTGGCAGGCCTTCTTCAGGTGTAAGAGTCTTTTCTCCCTTAGTGGGCGACAACTTTGCCTTTTGAGGGTTCTTCCATTTCTACTTCGACCATGTGACATGCAGCGATAGTGCACTGTTGGAAGAAGTACTCCGGGAAGTACTCGTGCAAGGAGACGGGAATGCGTGGCTTTTGCTCCACAGGTTCCCCAGCATATATTGGCTTAGCAGCTCTTATGTTTCTTTTAGGCTTCCTATTGCTGCGGCGGCGGTGCTTTCTCACTTGTTCCCCTTTTGGCTTTATAGCTTGCGGTCTCGGTTTCCTCATCCTCTTATAGGTCACCAATGTCCATCATTTGTCATCGTCAGTAGGTGCATCTTGGTTGCTTGCCTCCAGTGACGGTGGTGCAGAAGGTGCAATGTGGTTTGAGTATTGCTAAGCATGGTCAGGCATTTCTTAGAGAGGCACAGGATCAAAGGATCTGAACACGACCGTAGTGGTGTGTGTTGCAGCTGTGTCTTCTAGGTCGAGCTCAATCCGCCCTTATTGTGCCAACCTCATGATGAGTTCTTTTAGGATGAAACACTTGCCCACATGATGACCCACGATACGATGGTACTTGCAGTACTTGGGATCATTGATGTGATTCATCTCTTCGAGGCGTTTGCATTCAGGCAACTGAATCACCTTTTTCTCCAGTAGGTCGTCCAGCATTGCGTCCATGTCAGAGTCCGGAAAAGGGTATACCTTCTGCTCCAGTTCCCTCAAGGTGTTTTTGTACCTATCTTGGGTGTGGGAAGGCTCACTTCTTTTTATCTCCTTTTCTTTGTTATTGAAAGAGATTTTGATGAGTACGGACGAGGTCTTGATAGGGGTGGTATTGGTGGTAAAAGCTTTCTTGGCGGGCTTTTTCCCATGATTGTCTGCTCTTGAAGTAAACACCTTATCCATTTTGAAATCGGTGATTGGCTCCTTCTTTCCATGGTGGGCAATGCTCGGCTCCATGTCGTGGGCACAGGTGGCTAATTCTTCAAAAGTCCGTGATTTGATACCTTAAAGAATGTATTGTAAACCCCATTGTATGCCCTGGATGCACATATCGATTGAAGAAATCTCGGAGAGCCTGTCTTTACAATCGAGGCTTAGATTACGACATTGGTTGATGTAGTCCATGACTGGTTCTTCTCTCCATTGCTTCGTGCTCGTCAGCTCTAGCATGCTCACAGTGCAGCGGGTACTGTAAAAGTGGTTGAGGAATTCCCTTTCCAACTGTTCCCAGCTGTTGATGGACTCGGGCTCCAGGTCCATGTACCACTCAAAGGAGTTTCCTTTTAACGAGCGCACAAACTGCTTGGCGAGGTAATCTCTTTTCGTCCCTGCATTGTTGCAGGTTTCGACAAAATGTGCGACATGTTGCTTCAGGTTTCCTTTTTCGTCAAATTGCATAAACTTCGGCGGTTGATAACCCCTCGGCATCCTTAAGGCGTCGATCTTCCTGGAGTAAGGCTTCGAGTACAACGTGGAGGCATGTAAGCTCCCTTCGTACTGCGCCTTGACGGTGCTGGCGATCATCTCTTGTAACTGCTTGACGGAGAGAGATCCCATAAGCGCTGTTGTCTGGTCTAGCTTCAACTTTTCTTCAGCTTTCTCCAGTATAGGCTCATCTTCTTCGTCATCTTCCTTCTTCAGATGATCAATCTTCGGGTTAGGTTTCTCGCCGTCATGTGCCTCCAGTCGGTTGACAAGTGCTGCAATTTGCAAGTCTTTTTCTTCCACAGTTCGGGTTAGCTTTGTAATTGCTTCATTCATCTGAGCCAGCTGCTTATCGATTGAAGTTGCTCCAGTGATCATGACTTGCATGGCTGAACTGCCGCTTGAATCAGCATCGAAGAGCATGGATTTGGAGTATTTCCTTGGGCTTTCCCCTCTTAGTGCCCTTAGTGAGGCTAAGGTGATCACAGACTCGTGCCTTGGGTGTTCTTGTTCTTTTGGCAATGTTGATGCAAGGGTGGAAGAGGAGGCAGAAAGAGCTCTTGCCTTGCTTCGAGTTATGATGCCCGAAATGACACCGTATGCGGCTTAGATGCTCTTGTTCTTCGTGTTGGTTGTGGGAACAGCTTGAGCCTTCCTTGATGCCATGTGTGTTTCTTACGGATTTGAAGATAGAGATGAGAGGCAGAGAAGGTCCCATTGGGCGTGCCAAATTTGTAAACACGGAAAATTCTTGAAACGAAAGAGACAAGAACAACGTGCATAAAATAATATTTGTATTTGATGATTTTGGGTTACAATCTCTCTCTAATTTGATCCTTTGATTCGATCTCCGTAAGGTGTTGATTTGTGGATGTGGGATTGATCCAAAGGGCCGTTGGGCTTGATCTAAAGATGAACGTTCTTCAAAGGCCATGGGCTTGATCTTGAAGGTGGATTTGAGCGGATCTTCAAGGAGCCGTTGAGGCTTGATCTTGAGGATGAGCGTTTCTTCAAGGGCCGTTGAGGCTTGATCTTGAATAACGGTGATGAACGAATCTCCAAGGGCTTTTGGGCTTGATCTTGAAGAACAGTGATCTTGAAGAATAGTGATGAACGGATCTTCAAGGGCTTTTGGGCTTGATCTTGAAGAACAGTGATTGACGGATCTTCAAGGGGTTTTGGGCTTGATCTTGAAGAACGGTTGGATGTGTGGATTTGTCGACGTTGTTGATCCAAAGGCTCGTTAGGGCTTGATCTTAGGATGAACGAATGATGAACGATGAACACTTTCTTCAAGGGCTGTCGGAGCTTGATCTTGAATTGGTGGGAGTTCTTCAAGGGCCTTTGGGGCTTGATCTTAAAGGTGGATGATTGTTGATTCAAGGGTCGTCGGGGCTTAATCTTGGAAGAACGATGAATGAAGAACGAAGAGGGCTTTCTTGATTCTTCGGGATCCTGGATGCTTGAGAGGTTTGGAGTTTCAAAGCTTCAGAGCTTCAAGGTTTTGGTGTAATATGAATTGATTATGAATTGGTTTTTTTCTCTTTTTTTTTCTCCTTTTCAAAATGAATGAAATGGCTTCTATTTATAGAATTTTCCAAGGCCTAATTTTGAATATAATATGCAAATGAAATAAATCGTTTCTGACAAGTGTTGACATGTGTCCTATTTGATAACTTTTCCGATTTATTTTGATTTTTCGTTTAGTCACACGCTACGCGTAAAATTTATGTGACACGTGAGCGTTGAAATTGTAACTATTGGTCAACATTTATTTCACCAAAATTTCAATGTCTATAACTGTCCCATCCACCCTTTATAAAACTTACCTCGTACTCAAGTCAACTCCTAGGGCTTATGGATTTGACAGCCACGCTTCGGAGGTCATAATAGGTTTAATTGGGGAAAAGCCCACGAAACAAAAGGTGTTTCTGGACGCTCATATAGGCCATTCCAAAGCTTTCCAACCAGGGGAGATCAATGAGGCCCAGTACCCGAAAGAACGGAACGACGGGTGGCTGGAGATAGAGATGGGGGAGTTCTTCTGTCAAGGGGGTGAAGGTGGAGAGTTGGAGATGGTTTGCTGGGGGCATCAGGGTAGCCACTGGAAGGGTGGCCTCATTTTTCAAGGGATTGATATCAGGTCCAAAGGGATGTGGAAATCAAGTGGCAGTAGATTACTGTCTTTTTAATTCCAAAATATTATTAGAACACTACTTCGCTGCTAAAAGAATAGCCGCAACTGTTGAATAGTTGCAGCTGTTGTTGAAATCCAATCACAGATGAACACGTTCCAAATAATTGAAACTGAAAACACATATTAGACACATGTCTATCTGTTATTTAAATTTTAGCAACAACGGCTTCTTTTCTTTCTGCAGTGAAGTAGTGTTCGTATTATAATTGAGCTATTTCATATGTTAAATGTTGCAATTGACACGTGTGAGCCATGTCGATGTCCGTAGTCAATTGCTTCATTTGTTATAGTCTTTTGTGTTCGGTGCTAGGAAAACTAATGAAAAGGGTTTGAAAACTTTGAGTTTTAATGATAAAGACAAAATAAAAGGTAAAGTGAATAGTACCATGTTTGACTTTTTAGTGTAAAAATGTGGTTTTTCGTTAAAGTGAACAGTACCGTGGGTTTTTCGTTAAAACTCCCAATAATAAAACTATGGGTTCCATGGAAACCAAGATTTCCGACGATTGAGCATAAATCTGTAATCTTTGTGTTCAATTGCTTGATGTCTTAAATTTCTTTTCTTTTCTTTTTTTCTTTTTTTTGAAAAGGGGGTTAGCTGATAACTTAATTATAACAGTCTATTTTTTGGGGGGTCGAGAAGACTCGCATAAGAGCCTCAACTGCCCTCTAATCACTACTGTGTGATGCCAGAATCGAACTAAAGACATGTCGTGTAATTCACCGGTACCACCATTGTGTCTTAAATATTTAGCATAATCTAATTTACTGCTACAAGTGATATTACAACTTTGAACTACATTAAAAGAGAAGAAGGTATGAGCTTCAGACTTCTTAATTCAACAGAACAATTCATAACTTACAATATCAATCTAGATTACTAAATATTGGTCAAGCTACAACTTGAGATATATTATTATTATTAACTCAGCCGCTTTGGAGAAAATTGTTTATATGTTTATATTGTATATTAAATATGTATTATTCTATTATTATTTTTTAATTAAAATTTTAATTTTAATTTATTTACTTATTTTTATAGTATACTATAGGCAAAGAGTGAAATTAAAAAAATTATAAAACAATTTTAAAATAAAATTTTAAGTAACTTAAAAATACCAAACACATTAATTATAATAATTAATTTATAAGTGAGAAAATGTGAAAAAATATGTAAACACTCGTAATCACATCCTCTACGCTTTGAGGATGGGTACATCATCTGTGACAGCCCGTCCTAGAATTTTGTAATATTATTGGTCTCGAACGTGGAAGTTACTAAAATACCCTTGGATGTTAAATTGTGTTGTGTGTATTGTGTACTTAGGTTTTTGGATCCATCCATTATTTTCCTAAGTTTTTAGAACTAAAGGAACTAAAAATGACTTAGTTTTGTTTGGTTTGTGACCAACTAGGACACACACACACACAAACACCCATACATTTTGTCACATCCTGGCCCGGGTCCACCACATCCTGGGCTCATTCCACCACCGTAGCACGATATTGTCCGCTTTGGGCTTACTATTCCCTCACGGTTTTATTTTTGGGAACTCACGAGCAACTTCCCAGTAAGTCACCCATCCTGGGAGTGTTCTGGCCTCCTTCTCGCTTAACTTCCTACAGAACCCAAAGCCAGTGAGCTTTCAAAATGCCTCGTGCTAGGTATGGATGGGAATATACATTTAAGGATCACTTCCCTGGGCAATGTGGGATGTTACACTTTTTCTCTCTCTCTCCCGTTGACTCTCTCTCTCGGATTTTTCAGTTTTTCCGTACAAGTGTATGGACAAACACCAAACTAAGATTTGTCTTCACGTATCGACCTTTTGGAGACCAAGTTTAAATTCCTTGCAAGCTCTACATCATAACCATAGGTTTGGTTGGACGTGGAAACTCGGAAAACTCGAGAACCAAAGATCTCCGATTATAATACTATTCATGCAGTCGTAAATGCATGCTTTTTAGAGGATTTCAAGCTTATAGGGAGCTTAGGGACCTCACAAAGCTCAGAGAAAAAAATGACATGATTTGGACGTCGGGAAGTCGAGATTGATGAGTTCAAAGTTTGGTCGGATTATCGATGGATCTCCGATGAATTCTGGAGATTTCAGGTCCTAAAGTTGGCAAGGTTTTGTTCCTTATGTTGTAAGCTTCATTTTGGTGAAGATTTCGTGGAATTTTGTGCATAAATGAGAGAGATATGAGGTTTTACATATTTTTCCAGTTTCCGGCGGACGGCGACGGCAACGGCGACCGGCTAAGCTAATCGGAGAAGAAGATAGAATATTCCGTCAAAGTTGGCGGAATATTTTGACGCTGTTAGGTAGATTTAACAGTTTATGTTGCTTTTTAACGGAATATTTTTAACGGCGGTTAGGGATTCCTTTAGGATTCCCTGCGTGTGGCCGCGCGTGTTGCCGTGCACTTGCTGGCACGTGGCTCCGCGTGGGACGTCGGAAATTTTTTCTAAAAATATGGGGATGTTTGTGAGGTTGTGTAGATCATGTTGGTATATTCAAACATCCCATTTGAGCAATGTATGAGAAGTTCTTAACTAGTTTTGTCTATGTGCTTTAAATAACGTTTATTTAGTTATTTCACATATAGGTGAGACCTATCCCGAGGACGAGCACAATCAATGGTGACTCGAGGGCTATGACCCTTCAACATACCAATGAGTGGGCTTTTGGTTTTCAGTATATATTTATATACTTCATATTTTCCTAGAAAATGTGTTTAAATGAAAGTATTCTTTGAAATGCCATGCATATAAATTTATATTCAGCATATAAATTAGTATATGATGCATAACATGAATTGGTGATGTGAATGCTCAGGTAAGTACCAAGTGAGTTATGTTTTGTTATATGAGATATTGATAATGTGAGACGTGATTGATAGCTCATAAACCTACACCTCAGGTGATTGTGATTTAGTTAGAGAAATGGTGCATGCCTGTTTATGATGTTACATCCCGCATCATATGCTCACATTGGATCCAATTTAGGTGCACAGTCTTGTCGTACAGACTATTATAAGTGGTTACGATGCGTAGGTGACTAGCGATTTATCGCATAGCTATCATGAGAGCATAACATTGAGCATAACTATATTACACCCAGTTTTGTCGTACAGACCTTTACAGTGGTTCCAACTCGTGTGTAGTGTAGTGTCGTATAGGTCACTTGGGATGACTCCGGCTAGATTGACTAATGAGCTATGAATTCAGCCATACAGACCTCTACAAGGGTTCCAGCTAATATGTTATTTTCCATAAATTTATTTTCACCTGAATTACTTATTCTGTTTTATATTTTCGGCATGACATACTTATGAATATGGATATGTGAAACATGAATTGAAATATATATATATTCCATTTCTGGGAAAGTTATACATGTTTTACATGTGACAACCCGTCCCGATTTAACGTGTCATATGTATACAGTGTGTTAAATACCCTAAACCTTTATACAATTGTTTAAGGTTGGACGGCTATTTTATATGTTGAATGATTAAAGGCTAAGGAATGGATCACACGTCCGATTCCATTTCCATTTCCTTTCCGTGAAATGCTCCACTCGTGAAGTGCTCCACTGCCTCCCTCAATAATACCTTCACTCATCGTCATTCCCTCACACGAACCTGAAACTCTCTCTCTCTCTCTATCCCTCGACAGTCTCTCTCTCTCTAACTCTCCCTCTCGAACCCGTAAGCAACACACACAAAAAAACTCAATCAAACTTGCACGAACGTTGGATCTAAGACCACCATCGTGATCCTGAGAACTTCACGAACACGGGGATACCAAATTCAGGTGAGTTTCGTTTCGAAAAACTCTAGTTTCAAAGGTCCCGTGTTTATGTACTGTTCATAAACTTTATTATGGCTATGTTTTAGGCTAAACAAAGATCACAGTGAGTCTTAGAAGGTTTCCACGAAGCTCGGAGTAGTTCGTTGGAAGTGTTTGGACGTAAGAACACGGAGATCAACAAGTTCAAGTTTGACCCGTGCCTTTCGAGACGTTTTCTGACCAAACCACGAAGAGTTAGACGTCGTTCGAGGTACCATCCTCTTCATCTCTTCGAGAACTACAACTTTCGTTTTTGTTTCACCCAATTTCGTTGAGTATTAAAGAAGTTATACTCATTTGAAAAATACCTAGTTTCCGGCGACCTCCGAGGCTTTCGAGGACGTTTCCGGCCAAACCACGGCGAGATAGGTGTTGTGTGAGGTACCATTCTCTTTGTCTCTTCAAGGGCTACAACTTTAATTTTTGAATCACTTGATTTAGTTGAGAAATGACAAAGTTATGGCAATTTGAAAAACTGCCCAGAAACCGGCGAACCAGTCCGGCGAGCCGAGGAAGAAGACGCGCGTGGGGGCGCGTAGGTCCGACCTTCCTCTGGCGCGTGGGGGCGCGTGAGTGGCCCAAAAATTGTTCTAAAAATTGCTACGTGTTCATGACGTCGTGTAGATCACCGTGGTATATTCACATACCCAAATTGAGCAACGTATGAGAAAGTTATTGACGAATGTTTGTGTATGTGCGTTTAAATGATGTTGTATAATTATTCTTTTATAGGTGAGACTTATATCGAGGACGAGCGTAACCAAACTAGGCGTGGGGGTTACGAACCGGCTACTTAGCAGTGAGTGGGCAGTTATTTTTCAGTATATATATAAGTATACTTGACGTGTTTCCTAGAAAACGTATTTTAAATATAAATACGAATTAAATAACTTGTCAAATATGCATTATATTTTGATATGTGCATTACCATAATTATACATATTGTTGCATGGTGCTGAGGAGGCCCAGGTACGTTACATGTGACATATTATGTTGAAAATGAATGAAATACTATGGAAATACGATTAAGATACGTTTGAAATACATACGAAATACAATGGATATACGTATGAAATACGATTGATATACATTTGATATACGTATAATATACATTTTGAAATACGTATAATATACATTTGATATACGTATAATATACATTTTGAAATACGTATAATATACATTTGATATACGTATAATATACATTTTGAAATACGTATAATATACATTTGATATACGTATAATATACATTTTGAAATACGTATAATATACATTTGATATACGTATAATATACATTTTGAAATACGTATAATATACATTTGATATACGTATAATATACATTTTGAAATACGTATAATATACATTTGATATACGTATAATATACATTTTGAAATACGTATAATATACATTTGATATACGTATAATATACATTTGAAATACGTATAAAAATATGTATAATATACATTTGATATACGTATAATATACATTTGAAATACGTATAAAAATATGTATAATATACATTTGATATACGTATAATATACATTTGAAATACGTATAAAAATATGTATAATATACATTTGATATACGTATAATATACATTTGAAATACGTATAAAAATATGTATAATATACATTTGATATACGTATAATATACATTTGAAATACGTATAAAAATATGTATAATATACATTTGATATACGTATAATATACATTTGAAATACGTATAAAAATATGTATAATATACATTTGATATACGTACAATATACAATTGAAATATGTATGAAACGTGATTGAGTTATGTATGAAATGTGATTGAGATATGTATGAAATGTGATTGAGATATATTTGAGATATGTTTGAGATATAATTGTGACATGATTCGAGATATAATTGTGATACGTTTGAGATACTATCCTGATAATGATCATGAGATATAGTTGAGATATGTTGAGTTATATGATTGAGATGTGATAGAAAGTTCATTTACTTGCACACGTATATAAGTGCTCCCGCCTAGAGAGAGAGGCATAGCCTTCACGTGTATGTTCACCTCCCACACCGCATGCTCGCCTTGGATCCAAGTAGGTGTAT
Source organism: Malus baccata (assembly GCA_006547085.1). Taxonomy (NCBI): domain Eukaryota; kingdom Viridiplantae; phylum Streptophyta; class Magnoliopsida; order Rosales; family Rosaceae; genus Malus; species Malus baccata. The sequence continues at coordinate 338,607 of VIEB01000057.1, read as the reverse complement.
AGCCTGTCGTATAGACCACTTATGTGGGTTCGACTTGTAGGTGACCCGCGATTTATCGCACAGCTTCACGTGATTGTAGCACTAGAGCATATTATAATATATACAGTGATGAGATGCAGACCACGTGAGGTGGTATTGAATGTGTGCAAGATATACAGATTTATACATGATATAATTAGATGATTATGAGCTATATAGGCAGCCGAGGGCTGAGTTAATTATGATAAGTTGATTATGATGAAAGAATACGAATTATGTTGATAGCTGAGCGTTGAATTGGCTTTTATGTTATTCTATCATATTCACTTAGAAATGTTGAGCATTCTATTATGATACTTTGGCATAGCATACGTTCATATTGTTCAGCATGATTTGATATATATTACGTATATGATTATATACTTTATTGCTGAAAAATTATACTTGTTTTACGGCGAGGGGTTAGTACATTCAAAAGAGAAAAGAAGGTTTTGAATAAGTTTATTTTGCTGACCCACTCAACTTGTTTTGCGCCCCTCCAGGTTTTAGATAACGTTCATCAGTGAATCTCGAGGTGTCCAGCTGAAAGTTCTGACAAATCACCACTCATGTAGGATCATCGTCGAGTGTTGTTAAATACCTACATTTTATGTTTGACTGCACTTAGACTTTATGCTCTGGTTATGTAATCACACTTAAACTCAATTTAGAACCTATCGTATTTGGTTTTAATTTATTCGTATTTTCCTTATAAAATATCGCTTCCGCACAGCGCACATGGCTACGTCACGCTCACGTGACGGCCAGCATGCCTTGACTTCGGTCGGGGTGTGTCAGTTTGGTATCAGAGCTTTAGGTTGCAGTCCTGCATATTTTGTGAACTTCCCTAATTCTTTCTGGTGTCTTCTGTCAGAACTATGCCGCCTCGTAGAGATCCACGTACTCCTTCTGAGTCTGCTTTTCCCGATCTCTCTCAATTAGGGGAAGCCATAGCCAATGCCATTCAAGCTTCACTCCGCCCTTCTCCGAAGACTCCTCTAGAGTCAGTGTATAACCTGAAATTACCTACTTTTCGGGGTGATGAAGGACATGAAGGGTCCGAGCGTTGGCTTGAGCATGTAGAGAAGACTTTTCGGGTTATGCAGAGTCAAGGCAATCTTCCTGCTGAAAGGTGGGTTGAGACTACCACTTGGTTTTTAAGTAAAGAAGCTGCATCTTGGTGGGAACAGGAATCTCGTGGATGGTTGCCTGAAGAAGTAGCAGACTGGAAGAATTTTAAGGATTCGTTCTATAAAAGGTTTGTTCCTCCAGCATATCTTGACCAAAAGAAGCAAGAATTCGTCAGCTTGAGGCAAAGGAAGCTGTCTGTTAATGAGTACTATCGGAAATTTACCGATTTGTCTCGATATGATTCTGATATTGCTGCTAATCCTGTTGAGATGCTCAGACGTTTCAAGAGGGGTACTAAAAAGAAGTGGCGTTCTATGGTTGCTATTGCAAAATGTACCACTTATCATGAATTTTATGAGGTTCTGTTGAACGTTGAGGATTCAGAAAATTTACCCACTGACAGTGAAGAAGAAGAAGGAGATAAGAATCAAAGGCAAAATGATAAGGGTAAAGGCCAGTTTTCTCAGGGACCTAAGAAAGCACAAAGTTTCAAAAGAAGTGGCAAGGGTTCGAGTTCTTCTAGCGGAGGTTACAGCTTCTCAAATCAGCGGCAAGGAGGTAGATTCTCTGGAGGCTCTAAGTTTCAGGGACAGAGGAATTTTGGTGGTTCTGGAGATTCCAGCGTTCCTCTTTGCCGAAAGTGCAATAATCGACATTTTGGAGGATGTCGTCAAGGAAACAGTGGGTGTTTTAATTGTGGTCAGATGGGACATATAGCTAAGTATTGTCCTCAGAGCCAGCAGAGAGCTCTACAACCTTTTGTGCCACAGCCAGCTCCGACACAACAATTTTCCAGACCTAGTGGTTTCAATCAGATGGGTCGCGGTAGCGCATATCACCTGCAAGGGGATTCAGTTACTTATCCTTTGGGACAGTATCAATACCCTCAAGAACCTTACCAGCAGAATCATATTGGTCAATTTTCAGAAGGTTTTGTGCCTTATCAACAGAATAACTTTGGTCAGCAGTTCTCAGCTGGTGGATCGCAGTGGCAGCCAGGTAGACAACCACAACAGTCAGATATGGTTGCTAGCAGTGCTGGACCGTCTAGGCAGCCCATTCAGTCCGGTCAAGGACGTGGTTCACAGGGCAGAGGTGTTCATGCTGGCAGAGGCCGAGGAGGAAGACAACAAGCACAAGGACGAATCCACAACATTTCTTTGCAGGATGCCCAAAATAATCCTGACTTAATCATGGGTACGTTAACTATTCTTGGTTATCGTGCTAAAGTGTTGATTGATTGTGGTGCTACGCATTCAGTAATTTCTCATACATTTGCTCAATTGACTCAACCTAGATCGACGCCTTTAGGGTTTGAGTTAGAGTTTGCTATGCCTAGAGGGGAAAGATGTTACGTAGCTTGTGTATATCCAAATTGTCCAGTGATAGTTGAGAATGAAGTTATGCCAGCTAATCTTGTGCCGTTAGATATTGTGGACTTCGATGTAATATTAGGCACGGATTGGTTGCATTTCAATCGTGCCCAAATTGATTGTTACTGGAAAACAGTGACTTTCCATCGTCCTGGAGTACCTAAAGTTACATTCGTAGGTGAGCCTAGTGGACTGAGGCATGAAGTCATTTCAGCTGTGAGAGCTGAAAGATTATTATCAAAAGGTTGTCAAGGATACTTGGCGCATGTGATATTAGATGATGTTGCTCCTAGTAGTTTGGAGGAAGTGGGAGTAGTCAGGCATTTCCCTGACGTATTTCCAGAAGATTTACCTGGATTGCCGCCTGATAGAGACGTCGAGTTCACTATTGACTTGCTTCCGGGTACAAACCCTATTTCCTTAACTCCTTATCGTATGGCTCCTACCGAGTTAAGAGAATTGAAGATTCAATTACAAGAATTGGTGGATAAAGGTTTCATTCAACCTAGTACTTCACCCTGGGGAGCTCCAGTCTTGTTTGTAAAGAAGAAGGACGGAACCTTGAGGTTATGCATCGATTACCGGCAATTGAATCGGGTAACGATTAAAAACCGTTATCCATTGCCGCGTATCGACGACCTATTTGATCAACTTCGAGGTGCCTGTGTATTCTCGAAGATCGACTTAAGGTCGGGTTATTACCAGTTGAAGATTAAGAGTGACGATGTTTACAAAACTGCCTTTAGAACCCGTTACGGTCATTATGAGTTCCTGGTGATGCCATTTGGACTGACGAATGCACCAGCAGCTTTTATGGGTTTGATGAATAAAGTATTCCAGCAATACTTGGACAGATTCGTCATTGTCTTTATTGACGACATTCTGGTGTATTCCAAGTCGGAAGCAGATCATGTTCAACATCTTACTCTGGTGTTGGAAAAGTTGAGAGAACATCGGTTGTATGCTAAGTTTAGCAAGTGCCAATTTTGGTTAGAGGAAGTGGCATTCTTGGGACATGTCATATCAGCTCAGGGTATTCTGGTAGACCCTCAGAAAATAGCAGCTGTGGAGAATTGGGAACAGCCGCGAACAGTCACCGAGGTACGAAGTTTCCTTGGCTTAGCAAGTTACTATCGACGGTTTGTTAAGAATTTCTCAGTTATCGCTTTACCACTTACCAAGTTGACTAGAAAGGAAGTCAAGTTTGAGTGGGATAGTAAGTGTGAGCAGAGTTTTCAGCAACTTAAGCATTTTCTCACTCATGCACCTGTTCTGGCACTTCCTGATGACGATGGTAATTTCGAGATTTACAGCGATGCTTCATTGAATGGCCTGGGATGCGTTTTGATGCAACATGGGAATGTGATTGCTTATGCTTCACGTCAGTTAAAGATTCATGAAAAGAATTACCCTACTCATGATTTGGAATTAGCAGCCATTATATTTGCCTTGAAGATTTGGAGACACTATCTTTATGGTGAAAAGTGTAAGATCTTTACGGATCACAAGAGTCTGCAGTACATTTTCACCCAGAAAGAGCTTAATCTTAGGCAACGAAGGTGGTTAGAGCTGCTCAGCGATTATGATTGCACAATTGAGTATCATCCTGGTCGTGCTAATGTGGTGGCTGATGCTTTGAGTAGGAAATCCCAAGGTCGAGTTAATGCTTTGTATGCTTCTCGTATTCCTCTTCTTGCAGATTTGAGGTCCACTGGAGTGCAATTGGGATTGGAAGATCAAGAAGAAATGGTGATAGGACGAGAAGAAGCCTTACTTGCTAGTTTCCAAGTTAGGCCTATTTTGATGGACCGCATACTCGAAGCTCAAGGAAGTAACGAAGAAGTTCAGAGTTTAATCCTTGGAGTTTCTCAAGGAAAGAAGAAGGATCTTAATGTCCGAGAATCTGATGGCATGCTTATGCAGGATAAACGAATGTACGTGCCAAAGAATGAGGAATTGAAGAAAGAGATTCTTGATGAAGCGCATATTTCAGCATATGCAATGCATCCAGGAGGCACTAAGATGTATCATACCATTAGGCCATTCTACTATTGGCCCGGTATGAAAAGAGAAATTGCAGAGTATGTCAGTAGGTGTGCAATTTGTCAGCAGGTTAAAGCTGAAAGAAAGAAACCATTCGGTTTGATGCAACCGCTTCCCGTTCCACAGTGGAAATGGGAGAATATCACTATGGATTTTGTGTACAAGCTTCCTAGTACACGGAACGGCTATGATGGCATTTGGGTGATTGTTGACCGACTCACTAAGTCAGCGCACTTTATTCCGGTGAGAGAAAAGTATTCTCTGAATAAATTGGCTGAGCTGTTTATCACTAAGATTGTGAAGTACCATGGAGTTCCAGTGAATATTGTTTCAGATCGAGATCCTAGATTCACTTCTAAGTTCTGGACAGCTTTTCAAGAAGCTCTTGGTACGAGATTGCTTTATAGTACGGCGTATCATCCCCAGACAGATGGTCAATCTGAGAGGACCATACAGACTTTGGAAGATATGTTAAGATCTTCTGTAATGCAATTTGACGAGGATTGGCATGCAAAGTTGGATTTAATGGAGTTCGCATATAATAACAGCTACCATTCCAGCATCGGGATGGCACCGTTTGAAGCTTTATATGGAAAAGCGTGTCGTACTCCTTTGTGTTGGTCAGAGGTCGGTGAAAGAGTTTTGGTGGGCCCTGAGATAGTAGAGGAGACTACTCAGAATGTACAAGTAATTAAGTCTAATTTGAAAGTGGCCCAGGATCGGCAGAAGAGCTTAGCAGACAAGCATGCTACTGATCGAGTGTATAAGGTTAATGATTGGGTATTCTTGAAGCTATCGCCGTGGAAAGGAGTAGTAAGGTTCGGGAAAAAGGGTAAGCTGAGCCCTAGGTACATCGGACCTTATCAGATCACCGAGCGAGTTGGTGAAGTTGCTTACAGGCTTGAATTGCCCTCAGAACTGTCTAAAGTGCATAATGTATTCCATGTATCGATGCTTCGTCAATATGTTGCAGATCCATCGCATGTGATTCCAATTCAACCCTTGGAGATTAACCTGGATTTGACTTATGATGAAGAACCAGTGACTATCTTGGATTGGAAAGAGAAAGTTCTGAGAAATAAGACAGTGCAGTTGGTAAAAGTCTTGTGGAGGAATCACTCGGTGGAAGAGGCTACTTGGGAAACGGAGGATCGAATGAGAGAAATGTATCCGAGATTGTTTTATGATGATTAGTGTTGTATTTGATTATGTAAATTTCGGGGACGAAATTTCTATAAGGAGGGTAGGTTGTGACAACCCGTCCCGATTTAACGTGTCATATGTATACAGTGTGTTAAATACCCTAAATC
>VIEB01000057.1:264356-331932 GCA_006547085.1 Malus baccata | reverse complement strand
TATACTTGTTTTACGGCGAGGGGTTAGTATATTCAAAAGAGAAAAGAAGGTTTGAATAAGATCATTTTTGCTGACCCACTCAACTTTGTTTTGCGCCCCTCCAGGTTCTAGGTAGCGTATATCGGTGAATCTCGAGGTGTCCAGTTGAAGGTTCTGACAAACCACCACTCATGTAGGACCAACTTCGAGTGATGTTAAATATGTACATCTTATGTTTGACTGCACTTAGACCTTGTGCTCTGGTTGTGTATTCACACTTAAACTCAAATTAGAACCTATCGTATTTGGTTTTAATTTATTCGTACTTTCCTTATAAAATATCGCTTCCGCACAGCGCACATGGCTACATCACGCTCATGTGACGGCCAGCATGCCTTGACTTCGGTCGGGGTGTGTCATTACAGCAAGGAGTTAGAGCATTTGATAAATGTAAAGGTTTTGAAAAGCTTTGTTTTTGCCCATTCACACTTTTTGTTTTGCGCCCCTCTAGGTTTTAGATAAGCTTGTTCGTTGGTGGCTCACGAGGATTGATTGGAGGTTCTGACAGACTATCACAAATGTAGGGCATCTTTGGGTGTCGTTTAATTAGTACTTGTTTTCTGGACTAAACTTAGGCTACTTACGCTCTAATTGTGTATTCACACATATTCTAGCACTTGTCTTAACTAATACTCTTATGAGTTGGTTTTCATTTATTAGTATTCTCTATTATCATTATTGCTTATGCACTGTGCACTGGCTACGTCACCCTCACGCGACGGCCAGCATGCCTTGATTCGGGTTGGGATGTGTCATCATCATTTGAATTTTTAAAACCATACAAACCCTCATGAATAATATTTTTAAGGGAGATAAAAAAAAAAAAAAACTTCATAATCATTAATGTACAAGTCCGAAAAATGTGAAAGCATATATAAACACTTGTGATTTCATCCTCTACACTTAGACAATGGTTACATGGTCGTTTAGATTTTTGAAACCCTTCCAAATCTCAAGAAAGCATAAATATATCCTTGAACATTAGGTAATAATCACTAATGTACAAGTCCGAAAAAATGTGAAAGCAAATATAAACACTCGTGATTTCATCCTCTACGCTTAGACGATGGTTACATGGTCGTTTAGATTTTTAAAACCCTTCAAATCTCAAGAAAGCATAAATATATCCTTGAACATTAGGTATTTTGGAGTAATGTACTAATATTTTTTCATTAGGCTCTTATTTTGGTGTATTACATACTTGAAAGACAATTTTTTTTTAATATTTTGAAGTAATATTTATGTGACAATGTTGTATGCATATACTAATTTAGTACTATGTTTTCTATTTTTTTATTTTTTGGTCAAATTATGTTTTTCATTTTCCTTATTTATTGATTTAAAATATATTTTTTTAATGGATAACTGGTTAGGGCATATTACCTAATAATAGTAACAGGTCGATTTCAGGTCGAGTCATATTACCAGTTTACTTTAACGGGTGTTACACGACAGTACCCGTTAAATATTGGATATGTCATGAAAACGACACGAACACGAAAAACACGACACGAATGTCAGGTCTAATCAAAGAATATACCTTGAAATGCTCTTATACTATATTAAAGGCGCCCTTTGCATATGAGTGTTGATTAGTTAGGACTCGTGCTATGAAGTCTAGTCCCCAATATTCATTATTTAATTACGTATTTCATATTTATGCAATTTTGTTTTGTTAGTTTTAGAATGTTATTTACTTGGTTACAAAGTTTGAATTTTCGTAATTAATCATTTAAAATCCGTAGACCTTTTTGGGCCACTCTTAATGTTTTCGAATAGAGCTCGATTCTACGAGCATGTAGGTGAAAGACGTTCGTAAATTGAAGTTATAAAGACGAAGTTATGAGTGTTGAAAGTTTGTTATAAATAGTAACATGGAACTTGTGTGACTCGACTCGACTATGTGACCCGAATCAGTTCGTAAATATTTTTCCTCTCTTCACGATCTTAATTTTGGTATAATTTGAGCAATTTTGAAGTTAGGTGAATTTTCTGGTAAATCTAGGTTGTCGGTCATTACGTGCAGCGGTGCGTGGCCCGATGACCCAATTAGTCCTTCTAGGCTAAATTCGATACTCTGATTCCATATTTGATATACGTTTGATGAAATTTCATCGTTTGAACCTAGTTTTGTTAAGGTCCACCAATTGACCTTGATAGTAAAAGAAGATTTGACCATTGGATCATCACCAATTTATAGTATGTTATTGTACGTAATATTTGTGGACCTTAAAAACTTACAGATCAGAAATCTAATGTACAGATCTTCCATATTGAAGGAAATCTTAAATTATTAACCTTTGAAGTAGATGAAGATTTGACCGTTGGATCATTATGAAATTATAGTATGATGTTCTACTTAATATTTGAGGATCTCAAAAACTTACGGATAAGAAATCCGACATATGGATTTTCACGGATTGAATTTCTAAGTTTGTAGAAACGATTGTTGACCACCACTTAAATTTGCGATTAGCGGAGATCCAAATGTCGGATCGTCGCAAAATTTTAATATGTTGTTTTAGAAACCTACTCTTAGGAACCTATGGATTAGAAATCAGGTAGCGGATCGTCGCAAAATTTACGTGTAAGTGGTACCTTACTATGTTATACATGTTTATTGAACTTCTAAATGGTATAAATGATATGTATGATTACTAGTACAAAAATAGAGAACTTTAACGAAAAGCTCCCGATACTGTTCACTTTAATGAAAAACCATATTTTTACACTAAAAAATCAATCCTATTACTATTCATTTTATCCTTATTTTTTTCATTTTCGTTAAAAATCAAAATTTTCAAGCCATTTTCATTAGTTTTTCTATGAAAATATGAGTTAGAAACATTTTAGAATTATTCTGTAGAACGTTTGTGTGATTACATATTCATTTGTCATGTGTAAACGATAGTGTATATTTTAACAATTGTGATTCATGTTGATTCAATGTATGAACTGTGATGTGTGATGATGTGACTGGACTATGTAGCAATGGTACATGGATGATCCTACTTAATTAATTCGCAAGGACCTGTGGTTGCTTCCATGAATAATGCTCGGAGAAATCAACTTGGAGTTGATTATATTAAAAAACGAAAAAATAAAGAGGGAAAAATAAGATTTAAATTGTATATAGAGAGAGAAGTAAACCTTGCGTGAACTGGCGGAGAAGCTAGTTAGCTAGAAGCTCCATATAATAAAAGAAGTATATCGAGTTTTAACGAAATACTTTCAGTATTATTTACTTTAACGAAAAATAATATTTTTATTCTAAAAAGTTATTTCTGGTACCATTTACTTACAACACCTTTTTATCTTTTAATTAAAACTGAAAATTTTCAAGTTTTTTTTCATTAGTTTTTTTTATAATAAAGGCAATAAAAACAGTTTCAAATTAAAAATGAAAGAAATTGAAAAAATTTCTCCCATATAGGTGAGAGTTCTTTTCTCTAGGTAAGAACTTTTCGCACCATCCGTGTGGTTTTTTCTTGATCCAAATCCCCTTCGGGCGTCGGCCCTAGGTGTGGCCTCGGTCAGTGTCAATCTCTTCTTTGTTTCCTTTCTTTTTTGTTTCTGTATCCCCTGCTATTATTATAGATCTTCCATCCCGTTCCTTGAAGTCCTGAACTCCGCTCTTCTCTTGGTTTCTGCTTCGATCTTCCATTTACATGTCCTTCTTCCATGTTTCTAACAACAACTGATTTCCTTCCACTTCTCCTAATTCTTTCCACTTCGTTTCTACATCAGTGTCCGTTTCTTGCTGTTTCCCATCCACCCAAATCACTCAATCCCCCCTTGTTTTCACACCAGTCTCAATCTGCTACATCTCTTCACCGCGCTTTAACGCGATTTCCTGGATGGCGTGTAAAGCTCCAGCTTGGGTGTTTACGGAAGGTACCACCACCTTCCGTTTGTGTGCCTTTATCGGCACGGATGCATGTGGTTTTCCCATTGGCTTCCCTGTCAGCTTCTTTCGTTTGGTGGCGGCAAATAGCTTAGTGTTGTTTCAAGGATGGTGAAGCACTATGTCTTCTTCTTCTTCCTCGGCTTTTGTTTGGTCGGAATTTAGGTTGCTGTGTGGTGGAGGATCTCTGGTGCCAATGTGATGGCAGGGATGTAAATTACCTTAGTTTTCACTGCGATTCGAGAAGGAAATTGACGGGTGGGACTGGTGTGAGAAGGTGATTTAGTGCCATGCGACTACGACTGCGAGAAATCCATTTCACTGCGATGCGAGAAGGAATCCAGTGGAGCTTGGGGAGAGAGAGAGAGTCGGGCTATTATTTGTTTTCCTTGTGTTTATTAATTATTTTTCTTTCTTATTGTTATATAGGGATTTGGATCCTCTCCTGAACTTAAAGAGAGAAGCTTCCTGACCAACACACCGAAGCCGTTGGATGAAAATCCAACGGTTATAATTATTATAATTTTAAAATGACCCCATTGTTTGTAGCCGTTGGATTTTCATCCAACGGTCCACATATGTTGGTCAGGAGGATCCTCTCTATAAGCTCAGGAGAGGATCCAACTCCGTTATATAGCTAATATCATTTTTTTTAACAAATGATATTATCTACTAAAAGGAAGGAGAATGGGCTAGCAATAATATCATTTTAAACAACTCAATAAATTTTTTGTTCAATGCTATAAAAAGATAGAAAAATTCTACACAAATATCAACAATTTTTTTTAAATAAAAGGTAAACTTTAATTATTAGAAACTTACATACAAAACAAAAGCCCACAACTAAACACAAACAAAAAATGGGCTAGCACAACAACAACCCAACCCAAGGGTTGAGCCCAAAAAAGAAAGACACAGAAAAAAACTGAAAACCCTAGCCACTTAGTTCCCTCGCCGCCATCAAAGCAAGCTTTAGCAACCATGAACTAGAAACCAACAAACACCAGAGGTGAAGACCAACCAAGCCCAAACAACAAAAAGAGAAGCAGACGTCAACGTCCTTCATCGAACTCCACACAGAACCAATATGCCGCTACCAATAGTATAAAATCAGGGAGGAAGTCAGTGGAACCATTGATAACAGTATCGGGACCGACACACAAGTGGAAGGTGGTGGTGCGAACACCCGAGCTGAGGCTTTACACACCTTCCTATAAAGCCGTTGAATACATCAAAACAAAGTGGGAGCATATCAGATCCAAAGTGAAATCGATAGAGAACAATCACATGTGGGAGGGAAAGAGAGTGAAAAAAAAAGTGGATGTATGGAGTGGAAAATAAAGTGGAGAGGAGAAAAGGGAGACAACCAAACAAAGTTTTCCGATCAGGGCAAGGGGCGGTTCCAATTGAAAACAGATGGGAGGAAATAGAAAAACAAAAATGAAAGAGACTGCCACCGGTCGTGGCCGAAGCTAAGGCCGGCAGCTAAACTAGACACTAAGAAAGGAAACACTCACACACAATGAGAAAAACTCTCACTCAAAGAGAAAGCTCTCACACGGTTGGGGAGAGATTTTTATGACTTAAAATATCAACATATTATGTAGATCAATAGCATTTTTTTTGTAAAACGCCACTAGTAGAAAAAGCTCATTTACCACGGTCAATGCCCATGGTAAATTGCAATCCACCACGGCACTGTGCCCGTTAGTAATCTGAATGTGATAAAAAGTCTTAGTTTTGAGCACGGACTATGCCCGTTGTCAAATGTGAGATAATTACGGATTGTGCCTGTGGTAGATTGAGATCTAATACCACATTCATTCTGGCCGTTGTGAATTACCACGGCTAATGACCGTCATAAAAAAATTTCCAAAAATTAAAAAAATAAATAAATCATTTAATATATAAAAAAATTACTACAATATAATAATTACATAAACAAATCGCAAAATCAAATATTACAAACTACACACTAAAGCTAACGATGAGTTATACTAGAAATATCAAACTATACCCACAAAGTATCAAATAGGCCTCCAATAACAAGAACACTTGAAGACTTCAGATTTCTTTGAACATCTCCAAACAAAGGACCTTGAGAGTGAACTACTGCCCTTAATACTTGAGCCTCAACGATTGCTGCCTCTCTCTATTTTCATGGACAAAAGCATATGGATCATAAGAAAAAAAATCTTGTACTCGTATAGGTGGAAATATACATTTGATCTCAATCAAGAAAAGTGAATAGAGTTTCTGCCTCTAAACCTTTCTACTCATGGCAATTGAACTCTTGACAAAATTATAATAAGAGGAGTCCTTTGAGAAAAGATAAACACATGATTAGATTATGAACCTACTAAATAGAGCCACTACTTATACTATACAAGATTAACCAAACCAATACCATAAACAAAGATTTTTTTCATAAACCATAAACAATAGTAACCATATCGAAAGTAAAATCAAATAAACAATAGCGATTTGAGAAATTGAAATTATAGGAATATACAGAGGATGCACTTGTAGTAGTTAAACATAGAATCACAAATTCATCAATGGTGAAGATTCGCCGCCCATAATTTAATTGATATGTACGATTCACTGTAGTGCAAAATAGCATACATATCAAATATACCTCAATTCATTGTTTTAAATACCTCAATTCATTGTTTTCAATACCTCAATTCATTGTTTTTCCTTCCTTGGTTTATTTTTTTTAAATGAAAGCTTATTAATTCAAGAGTAACTTGCAAATTGTAATAACCTTGAATTAATGAAAGCAATAGTAAAAGAAAAATAAGCATTAAGACCTTTAAACTAGCAAAACCCAGCCACTTGCAAAACATCTATATTGGCAGAATTAGCCAAATTTCAACCCCTTCTTCCTTCTTTCTACTTCTATTAGTCACTTTTAATAACTACTACAAATGTAAAGCAAACCAGTTCCGAAAAACAACAAAAAGTGTGAATGTAAATGTACCTCAACCAGGTCGAGATGCAAATCGTCTTTTAAATGGAAAGATAAAAACTGACAGCAAGCCTTGCAAGGCCTATGACACCTTGAACAAAATATCATGGCAACAGCCACATTGTCAGGGCACAATTCGACCAAAAAATTTCACACTGCTCGTTCTATGCTTGGTCATGCTTGCCTCCTAGTTATCAACATATCCCCTTCTCTTGCACCTTATCGTATTGAACCAAAACTAAGTAAAGCTTTAATCTTAATCACATTTAGCCAAAATCGAATTGTAAAAAAACTTACTTATTCATAATTACACATTAATTGCAAAATAATCACGGTATCATTTCAATAAACGGAATTATATTTTAATATTTTTACAAAGAAATCGAGAGACATACTAATCTTGGAATTGAGGAATGGCTGGTCATCCAAGTTGAGCCGGCGACTGGGCGAGGCCATGGGGACGGCGACCGACATGTCGTTCTCTAGAGAAAGATTTCAGCGGGCTCTGCGTCAATGACGAGTTCTTGTGTGGGCACCAGACAGAAGACGGTTGCGATTTCGAAGAAGAGGGGGCGGGGCTTTGGAGAGAGAAATGATTAGTTTGGAGATTTCAGAGAAACCGCCGAAGGAAGCGAATGGGTGAGACTGGGTGGTTGGTGGTATCAGATCTGGAATTGGTATATAGATTGGGTTTAAGATAGAGTTGGTTCTGATAACATTTTGAGAGTAATATTAAATAAATTAACCTACAACGTTCATATATCGTTATTATTTCAACAACGGGCTACCCTCGTGGTCATATCAAATAACTGCAATGAGCTTTACTTGTCCGTTATTATTCTAAGTAATTGAATTATTCCACATCAGGACAGATCCACCTTGGAGCAAGGTGGGTCAGCTGACCCCCCAACTCAAAAATCCTTCATGGATTAGCTGGATCAGCCTATTAAAAATCTAAGATGCCCTTAAAAGCTGTCCTCCAATTGCTTGACGAATTTTGCTTATATGGGCACTGGACAGGGTAAGAGCATCTGCCGATAGGCTGACTCAATATATGTTGGTATCTATTGAAAATCTAAGGTGGGTCAGCTAACCTCATGCTTTGTATGTGTTGCTAAGAGTGTCTGTTGATAGGCTGACTCAATATATGTTGGCATACTCGCTTAAAGGCTATTAGTATCAGTCGACTTGCTCGCTCGAAAGCTGTTGACATCTGTCGATAAGTGTGCAATATAACTTGATAAATAACCTCAAGCTTACCATGTCCGATGAAATGCCAACTTACATGCAATTTCGTCTAAAAAATTTTGCACGCGCTATTCTTACTAAATATCAAAGTCCATATAAAATTGTACATAACGCAGAATCACTATACGAACCTCAGGAATTAGGGCCTGTCCCTTTGGCAGAAAGAGATTGACAAAGACAACATATCAGCTTCCAATCCTTGCGACCGACAATATTGCTACTCGTCTGTTGCTCTTCTTGTTTGACTACAAACACAAGAAATAAATTAATTATGTCCATCAGAGGAAATTTCTGGAAATGTGGGTCAATTTCATGAGTACCCCAATTATTATACCTTTTTCCTTTTTTTTTCAAGAGATGCGCCTAAGGTAATTGAATTCAGGTGCTACATGGCTGGTAATAGAAGCTGCAATTGGTCCAGGTATAGAATGAATGATGAAGCATGTTTCTCGGCGATCCCACGTAAACCAATATACTGATGGATCTCCAGCAATGGTATTAGGGTAAAAAGATATGTGGTGTAGCTCTTCTCTCCTTGCTCGTACACAAACCGGTTGCCACACTTCTTACCCAAATCTCCCGTCGGAAATGAACAAGGATTGTCTGCTCTCCTACTTTTGGTGCCCTCCCATGTCCTTCTATTTTGTGTGGTCACGGTTAAGTCACGTCAAACATTTTATATTGTTTTTTTATAAAGATAATAAGACAAAAATGAATAGTAATATAAAATGTTGACGTATCTTAACCGTGATTATACAAACAGAATGGCACACTTTATAAAAAATTGAACAATGCTATTAAAACTTTTTTTTATATTTTTTATAGCAATAAACAAAAAAATTCTATCAATTGATGCTGTGGAAACAACTTTTTTCTAGTAGTGATTCATCTGTTGGCATTTGATACTTAAAAGAAAATGATCAACCAAATCATTAGACTACATTTATGTATTTTATCGTTGTCAACATGTATAAATATGCAAGTAAAAGATGAAAGAGTTAATTGCAGGATTAGCCATGCATGAGAATCAGGCAACAAACACAGACCCTAATGGACAGACTGTAAGGTTGCTGTGAACAGACCTTCGCAGTGATCTTCTCTTCTCTGGGACTCAGAATAGTTTCACTCTTGATATGGTTGGTGTATATAAACCTAGTGTCCAAGAGGAGAGACCATACTGTAGTTTTATTTACGTGGGATCACAATTGCTCCACTTATCGTGGTAGCAGTTGTGTTTGTAGTTTTAAGAGTTTGTAACTAGCTCTTATTCCATTATCTTTAGTTCTAATAATTTCCTTCTTATGTATTTTATCATGATTAAAATACTTGTAAGTCCATTATTAATACAAGTCCAATTCCTCATAACATATTTGATATCATGGTTTTATTATAACTCACATTCCTATGAAAAACCTTACATCATCTTTAGACCGATAATGGGTCATCGAAAATAATACTAGCGGTGTATCATGGATGTATGGCCTGTTGTACTTTGGGGTTCCTAGTGATGAGGAAGATGTGACATGGTCAAGCCATTAGATGTTTGGCGATAAATTAAGAGGGCGGCGATGAAGTTGATTTTAAGGTATTTCTGCAGGACAATGATTCTTTGCCCTCCCACTTTCGGTGCCCTCTATTGCCCTCCTGTTTGTGTGATCACGGTTAAGTCACGAACATTTTATATTACTATTCATTTTTATCTTATTATCTCTATAAAAAAATAATATAAAATGTTGACGTGGTTTAATCGTGATCACATAAAATAGAAGAACACGGGAGGGCATACAATCCTTGTCCATTTCCACGACGGGAGATTTGGGTAAGAAGTGTGCAACCTGTTTGTGTACGGGCAAGGAGAGAAGAGCTACACCACATATCTTTTAACCCTAATACCATTGCTGGAGATCCATCAGTATATTGGTTTACGTGGGATCGCCGAGAAACATACTTCATCATTCATTCTATACCTGGACCAATTGCAGCTTCTATTACTAGCCATGTAGCACCTGAATTCAATTACCTTAGGCGCATCTCTTGAAAAAAAAAGGAAAAAGGTATAATAATTGGGGTACTCATGTAATTGACCCACATTTCCAGAAATTTCCTCTGATGGACATAATTAATTTATTTCTTGTGTTTGTAGTCAAGCAAGAAGAGCAACAGACGAGTAGCAATATTGTCGGTCGCAAGGATTGGAAGCTGATATGTTGTCTTTGTCAATCTCTTTCTGCCAAAGAGACAGGCCCTAATTCCTGAGGTTCGTATAGTGATTCTGCGTTATATACAATTTTATATGGACTTTGATATTTAGTAAGAATAGCACGTGCAAAATTTTCTAGACGAAATTGTATGTAAGTTGGCATTTCATCGGTAAGCTTGAGGTTATTTGTCAAGTCATATTGCACACTTATCGACAGATGTCAACAGCTTTCGAGCGAGCAAGTCGACTGATACTAATAGCCTTTAAGCGAGTATGCCAACATATATTGAGTCAGCCTATCAGCAGACACTCTTAGCAACACATACAAAGCATGAGGTTAGCTGACCCACCTTAGATTTTCAATAGATGCCAACATATATTGAGTCAGCCTATCGGCAGATGCTCTTACCATGTCCAGTGCCCATATAAGCAAAATTCATCAAGCAATTGGAGGATAGCTTTTAAGGGCATTTTAGATTTTTAATAGGCTGATCCAGCTAATCCATGAAGGATTTCTGAGTTGGGGGGTCAGCTGACCCACCTTGCTCCAAGGTGGATCCGTCCTGATGTGGAATAATTCAATTACTTATAATTACATAAGCTTTCTCATTTCTCCGTTGTGAGATTCATACTCTCAACACATTCTCTCATGTGTGACGAATGTTTAAGCTTAACACATAAACAACACAAGTTGAGTTACATGGATCACATGTAGCTATTGAACTTCGTATACGAGATAACATACTTTAATACCATAAAAAATTAAAGTTCCACATCAATTGATAATATAGTAGTCTTGTAACTATTTAAAGCACTTATCAAATATATTATTTTCTAAATGTGGAATTCATCCATGGTATGTATACATGGTGTGAGGCCAATATTAAGGCTACTGTTTATGGACACATGCACACACAATCATAAAAAATGTGGTGTGCCCGGGTCTACAAGGGGACCCTTCTCCATGTGAAATGAAATAATGAGTTTAATATAGAATAACAAATAGGCCAGGCAAAGTCCTCAAGATTAGTATAATCATTGTTCAAAAATCATTACATATAATTAAAAAATGGATAAATTACATTTTCTACGGTAATGCAATTGCAACCTTATACAACATCTTTAAAATATTTCAATCACGTATATTTACTTATCATTTTTAACAATTTCATATATTCGTTAGTCAAATCGTCAGTTTGACCGTTAAGTGATGACATGGCCAATGTGGGGTCAACATTTTTGTTGACATGGATGCCAACTATGATAATATAAACAAATAAAAAAATTAATAAATAGAAAATTATTTTTTTTATAATTAAAAACTTAAAAAATAGAAAAGAAAAAAAATTTGGTGTTGTTCATCCCTTTCCTGCTCTCACCGCGTCCCCGCATTCTTCCTTTCGCCCCGCCCACCATCGCCACCTTCCCTTTCCTCAGCCACTGCAATGAGGCCAATCCAGACTCGCTCACCCTCAAACTCGCACACCTCCTCCAGTTCTTCCCCGCCGTCAGTGCCCAAACACTATCCGCGATTCTCCGTCGATGCCCAACCCTTTTTCTCTCCAGGAACCAGCCACCATTAGCCTTGTCCGACACCCCCTCTACAACCCAATGAGATTGTTGTTTCCAAAACAAAAATGCTTTTAATTTTCAAAACTCATAGTTCAGAGTTCAGACAGAGAACGAATTTCAAATTAGAACTACAAGATCGAAGGAACATTTGGGAAAAAATCCTTACATTTTCGAATCCAAATCTCACTTTCATTCTTGACAGACTTTTACCAACCAAAACCTTAACCGCAAACTCGTACAATGTCCGTAACGGAGTCCATCGTGATTACAGATCTCGGTAAACATCTCAATCAATCAAAAATTCAGTCTTAAATCGCAGTCCTTCCAACTCCTTCAAGCATCGAGATCTGGGGTCACAAGCCGCCGCTTAGAATGAACCCAGCACCAGCAACGGCACCACCGAGACAAGTAATCAACCAGAGACGACCAGCGCTGCGAGGAAGATCGTTCTGTTTCAGATCGACCACCGAGGGTGAGTCCCAGTTGCTCTGGGCCCCACCGGCGAACCAAGCATGAAATCGTGCTATGGAAGTTAGGGGAATCGAATCTCAACCATTGATGAAAACTCGTGGTTTTTCACCATGTCGGTCTGATGTCCGAATGCGATGGCTGAAAAAGAAAACACAATCGCCGCCGACTTGCGTCTTCAAACCCTCGCACCCAAATTCTCAAAGCCCTCACCTCCCACATGGATTGATACTTTGTCTGCTCGAATGGTGGCTCCTCGGAATTTCGAATTCCTGAACCCCGCCGCCTCGGCCTGGATCTCGGTCAACGACCTTCCCCCGAAATCTCAGAAGGGTTATCGTGGAAATTAAACTTGCCGGAGGCAGATTTCCTCACGGCTGTTGGGGAGCCGGATTCCAACTCGGTGGTTCGGGGAAGAAGGAGAGGGTGGATGAATGGAAAGGGCGGATGGAGAAGAAGGTGAGGTGGCATGATGTGGCAGATGAATATCTACGTGTCCAAGTTTTGGAGGGAGTGAGCTGACGTGTAATGGGGTTCGTTTCTACCACGTCACATCTGAGAAAAACTTGTGTAGGGCTTGACATGACACTGGATGATATTGAGTGGCACTACACGCCATTCATAACTTGCCATGTGTTAAACTTAAATATGATTTCTTATTTTTAGTTTTATATGAAAATAAAATTAAAAACTTAAATCATTATTTCTTAAAAAAAAACCTAAAATGGTAAAAACAAAATTCACAATCCCAGTTAAATCTGCCTCCATCTGCGAACCCGCCTCTTTTCTCTCGTCGGCACCGGTGTCTGCAACGCCGTCAATTCTTCCTTACTCTTCAGGCTCTCCCTTTCTTAAGTCTCTCATCTCTCATCTCCCATCTCTCAACTCTCTCTAATGATTACTTATAACTCATTCAATTTTACATCAATGGCCTATTAATATTTGAAAATTGGAAACTACAAACTACCGGTGAGCGAAGTTGGCTTTGAGAATTGGGTTCTTCCCCAGAATTTATATTCCCTTCCTTAATAATTATTTGATAATACGTTGAAATAATGAGAGTTTTTTTTTTTATTGAATTGAAATACTGAGGTTAGTTAGAAACCTAATCCATCTTTGATGAATTAATAAACCTTTGAACCAGTAATTACACAAAATCTGCACAATTTCCCAGCAGCCATGCAAGGCCGTGAGAGAGAGACAAGCTTGTGATTATTTTTTGTGCGAATCATGAGAAAGCTAATGTTTGTTTGCAATGAGTCACATACATAAACACATTCGATTATTCAAAATTCGAATACATTTGTTTCGATTCCATCATTCCTGGAAGAGTTGAAACTGCTTCAGTGCTGCAAAAGGAGGTGGTCTTGAAATTGTGGCTGAACTTCCACCGCCCCTTGCAATTCCACCGTCGCCCATTCCCGGCAATCCTCTCCGCAGCTGCACTTCACCCGGATATGCATTCCTCTCTTCCCTTGTGATTGTGGCGTCCTTGAAGTTCAGGCCTTCTAACAATTTACTTTTCTATATATATATATATATATATATATATAGCAACTAAAAAAAAGTCTATTTTTATTTGACGAAGGAAGAGGGGCCGGCGGCACAGGAGAGAGGGAAGAGAGATGTGTGTTTGTAGAATTGTAGGGAAATGTGTGTTGTTATCCATCCTACATTATGCCTTTATTTATAGTAGTAAAGGGAGAGAATATATTCATTCTTCTCCAAGTAATACAAGTTGTAATAGAAAATGATAACTAGAATCAAATCTAATATAGGATTTACACAATCATACTTAAACTAGGAATGTTCACAACACTTCCCCTTGAGTGTGTAAATACTCAAGGTAGATTCAACATCATGCAGAAGTTGAGGAAGTCGACTCGTCGGCACTAATTCCAAGGAACAACGCTTATTCTCAATAAGGTAGGAACTGAAAATAAACAAAAAGAAATAACAAGGGATTAGCAAAATTGCTAATCCCCGGCAACGGCTCCAAAAATTTGATGCGAAATATATAAGCACACAAATTTAAACTCTCTTTTTGACAATTGTAGTATAGATGTAAGTAGGGTATCGTTCTAGGCCGGGGATTAGGAGGGATTGCTAAATCACTTGAAAACTAATTTAAAAACATAAAAACAAAGTTAAAAATGTAAACAAAAGATTTTAAAACAAGAAAGTAAAAGGGGGATTTGAGTTTGGTGAAGTTGAAAGTAAAAACGAATAAACTAAAAACTTAAATAGATTTTAAACAAATTTGGGTTGAATGGATAATGGAAGGCTAGCTAAGGGGTTCTTCTCCACACATGTCTTGCTTGCATACAAAATGATTTCCAATTGCATTTCAATAACTTATTAATTCTCAACGCCCCAAATTAACCGTGAATTGCACTAATTAACCCTCAGTTTTTCCACAAGTTATTGGGTTGGATGATTGCATACGACAACCCAAAACATTCCCTACAAGTTCCCTACATGAATTGCATAATAGAGATACAAGCAAGAATCATTAAGTTCTATGAAAAACATAAGCATTGACGAGGCACTCGTTACTATGATTTGCATGAAACTTATGCCAAGGATTTACTTAACACAATCGTGACTAGCGACTTTTACTACTCATGAATATAAGTTCATAACGATTAGGTGAAATTCCCTTATACTCTAGCATCATATTTATGCATGCAAACTAAGTATGCATCCCTAATCAACATACATAAACATGTTATCAATCAAATAGATAAGTAAATCGAATTCATAACTTATGAAACGCAATTAAAAGTAATCAAATCATATTGCAAGCATTAACATGGTTTCGAATCCCCCCCTAGCCAAGGGGGGTTTAGTTCCTCATTATTACAAAACAAAGATAAACAAATTTAAACATTGAAAAACAAAGGAAAGAAAGCACCTAAACGTTCCAACGATCCATGTTGGATAGCAAGTGCGTCTAAGGACTTTTCTCCTTCTCTTTGCCGCAACAACAAGGTTGGAATGATGTTGAAGGGTTGGTTATTTGGAGGAATGGATGGGAAGGGGTTTAGATATGTAGGAGAGGCAAGGAAAGGCTTGGAGAATGGTTAATTTCTGGATGATTTGAATGAGGTTGATGCCATGGTATTTATAGGAAGAGGATGGACTTGTTTAACACAAAATGTTGGTGGAATTGAGTAGGTGAGCATGGCAAAGAGTGGGAATTGTTGGTGGGTTAGGTATTGAGTCATCCACTCACATGTCATGGTTAGCTAAGCATTGCATCATCCACTCACATGTCATGGTGAGTTAAGCATTGCATCATTACTCAAATTTCTGGTGGAGGTGGAAGTAAAAGCCACGGCATTGATGTGTTTTGAGTGAAGTTTTGGCCAATCCTTCTAGAAATTTATCCCTTCTTGCAACTTGTATTTGTTTCACCAGATTTTTAGCATGTTCTTAGCCTCTTTTGTCTTCAAATTCGTCCATCCATCTTGCTCATATCATATGTAATCCATTCCAAGCTCAAAACTGTTCCAAAATGCACCAAAATGCACTTTCTTGCTACTTTAGCCTTTTGGACCTACAAACACACGAAAATGGCTTAAAGTACTAAAATAACTAAGAACTAATAACGTAAATGCAAGAAAACTAGTTAACTAAGTCGCATAAATATGCGTCTATCAGTTCCCTCTGCATAGGACTAGTCCTGTCCACTCCCTCTGCACATCCAAGAACTCAGCTGTCCACTCCGTCGAGGTCCAGGAACCCGACAAGTCCCTTGTCCTCGGATGGAAGCACGGCGACCCTCTCTTCCACATAAATCTCGCCTAGCTGCAGAGATTCAAGAACAACAACCAACCAACCAAATCTCAATCAAACAACCAATCAGTCAATCAATCAATCCAAATTCAAAAATTCAAATTGTAGAGAGAGAAAAAGAGAAGGGCGTACAGAGATGGCTCTGGGGTGGCGTAGGGAGGGCGGAGCTCCGGTGAGGAAATCAGAGAGAGAGGACGGGAAGAAGGGAGGGTGGCTAGTGTGGGTTGTAGAGGAGAGAAGAGAGGGAGGGAGAGTGGGTGGTTGCAGAGGAGAGAAGAGAGGGTGGGGGTTGCAGCAAGTGCCAGAGGGAGGAGTGGATGGAGAAAGGGTGGCTCGGGTAGGCAAGGGGTGGGTGATGGGGGTGCTCGGATGGAGAAGATGAATGAGGTGGATGGGATGAAGGGGCGAAGGGGATGGAGGAAGGATGAATGTGCATATGGAGAAGGGAGGGGGGTCGGGGTGGGGAAGACAAAGGGATCTAGGGATTTTTTTTTTAACTTTTAATTAATTAATTATTTTAATAGTTTATTTTATTTTAAAAATTTTTAATGACACGTGGCATCCAGTCATTGTCCACGTGGGTGCCACATCATCATTTAACAGCAAAGTTAACAGTTTGACTAACGGATGTATGAGATTGTCCCAAAATTTACACTTTAGGTATGACTCTAGGATGAAAAAAAATTGATGTACTAAATGTTGAAAACCATGAAACTTGAGGGTAATAAACAGTCTTTTGCCCTAAAATAAAAATAAGAAATCATACTAATGCAACAATATTTAACACATGGCAAGTTATGAATGGTATGGAACTGTCACTCAGCATTGTCCAGTGGCATGTCATGCCCTACACAAGTTTTTCTCGTCACATCTTAACGGATTAATGGATAGAAAATATAACGAAAATATTATATTAAAATAAAATAATACGTACGGTATAAAAGTGAATTTTTTTAAAGACGTATGAAGTTTCAATAGATTTCAAACTTACCCAAATTGATGGTGTGATTTCTCTTGGACTTAAATTCCACTAGATATGTAGCTCCACTGCCACGATGACAATGATTTGAACGACTTTACAAGAAGAGAGTAGAATTTAGAAAAATACATAAAAATTATAAAACCATGATATGATTCCATATATATCGATGGTCTTTTTCTATGAATTTTAGAGATTTCGTGATCGTGACCATTCATCGTATATCGTGAGGTAAAAAATCATTCCAAAATTTAAAATTAAATATAAATAGTGTCTAACGAAAACTGATCGCACGATGTACAATGAACAATCACGATCACAGAATCCCTAGGATCCCTAGGAAAATGATCTGGCAAGGATCCTTTTCCCTATGCAATGACACTTTCAATGTTATTACGTTTAAAAAATAAATAAAAAATTTTTAAATACACCCCACATCAAATCACTTTTAACATATTATTTATTTTCTTCAATTTTCAGTAGAAGAGTTTTTAAACGTTCAAGAAAATGCGTCGACCATTTTCAATAGTGAATTGCTGCAATATAACTCATATCATTTAATTGGTGCCTCTCAGGTGATTTTCTTCTCTCCACATCAATCATGGAAGATGTTAGGGTTTTACTCCTAAATGAATTTAATTTATAAAAATTAAAAATGAGTATTATAAGATTTGAAGAATGTGGGTTGTATAAAAAATGTGTGACATATGTAAAAAACGTAAGATGCATGTTGAGAATATGTGGTGCAAATGTATTATGAAGAAGTATGTGAAATATATTAAGAGGGTTAATATTGTTCGTATGGTAAAGGAAACCACAACGTTCCACTAGTACTACTTTTCTTTTCTTTCCCTTAATTTTGACCCCTGTCTTTACCTTTTTATCTTTCTTCTTTTATAGGTATCCTAAAGAGCTCGTGCATGCAAATTCTTTGAAAGAACAAATGTTGTAGCAGTATACTGTGCTTTGTAACGTCTAAATTGCACACTGCAGGCACCGAAAGTAAAGAGCTCAGGATGGTGTGCACATGACAAGATGAGGGGCCATTTCCCTTTACTACCTCATATCTCTGATTTGGCTTTACTAAAATTTGGTTTAAAATATAATAATTAATAATTAATATGGGAATAAAAAAGTAAAAAAAAAAAAAACAGTATAATGATCCACAAAAGACAACAGAAAGAAAGAAAAGGAAAAAAAAAAAGAGCTATCACATCCTAGTCCGGGCCGGATCACTTCTCGGGCCTATTCCACCATCGTAGCACGATATTGTCCGCTTTGGGATTACCATTCCCTCACGGTTTTGTTTTTGGGAACTCAGGAGCTACTTCCTAGTGGGTCACCAATCCTGGGAGTGCTTTGGCCTTCTTCTCATTTAACTTCGGAGTTCCTACGGAACCAGAAGCCAGTGAGCTCCCAAAAGGCCTCATGCTAGGTAGGGATGGAAATATACATTTAAGGATCACTTCCCTGGACGATGTGGGATGTCACAAGAACAATTCTCGTGCAATTCTATTTAAAAATCTTGGAGTTTTTTGTCTAAGGGAGATATCTCCCTTTTGCGTAATATTGAAACTTTAATTTATGTTTTGATGAGAAAAATAAACTTGTAATTTGGATAAAAGTTATAATTTATAAATTAACATGCACAAATTCTCTTATTTGGCTTTATAAAATAGAAATTTAGAATTTCCGTGTGGAAAAAAAAACTTGGAATTTGGAACCTCAAATTCTCAAGTTTAAATTCCATGTAAATATGTGCTATTTCTCAATTTCTATGATTGAGAGTTTAAAAATAACAAATTTCGTATTCAATTCCATTGTTCTTTTAGGTTAACCAAGCAAGAAACTTTACAAATTCTTAAAAAATAAAATCTCATCATTTCAATTTTCGTCATTTTAAAAATTTCTTAGTAATCTTAAATTTCTTCATCTAAACATAGCGTTAAGCATTTTAAAAGGCAATTTGAACCATATTATTGCTAACATATTATGAGGCTAAATCTATCTCTCTTTTCTTAGTGTAGAAATATCGATTGTTTAAATAAAAAAATAAAAAAAGGTAGAACCCCAAATACCCTAACAATTAGCAATAAAGAAGAAGCTTTCTCTTGTTTTGTTCTTTTTCTTTCACCTTCTTTCTTTTCCTTAAGTTGCTTTTTACCTTTTAGACTTTTAGTGCCTGGGGAAAAGCATAGTCATTCAGCACTGGGAAATTCTTTAGACCAGTAAAGATGTCGAAAAATAGAAATACTACCGTTGAAGCCCGGGTGAACTCAAGTGCCATCTCTTCAGAATAATAATGAACACGTGTGCACAAGAATGGGGTGGCAATTAAGGTACATTAGGCTACTAAGTTACCAAATGGTTTTGATGCTGCATACTCAATGAACCGGAAAATTGAGCTCAAATGTTACATTTGTCTGGTTTGAACATAACAAGTTTCTTCTAGAATGTACTGAAAAATTAAGACCTATATTTAAGTTTTGATTCAAATTAAAAGTTATATATGAGTTTCAATATTGGTTTTAAAAGGTAACGCTCACGCCAACAAGAAAATATGTCATCATGCATGAAAGTTAACATTTGAATTTTTTATTTCCATTATAAAGTTAATGCACATACCCAAATTTGAGTTTTGACTCCAAATTTTTATCCTCAAATGCACTTGTTGAAATGTCTAAAACTTAAATTAACATTTGAGTATATGCTAATTGTATGCATTGGAGGAGAAAACAAGAAAACTCAAACCCATGCCACCACCACTTTTGGACTAAATATACAAGAATTTAGGTTTTTCATTTTTTTTTTTTAGAATAAGAATGTAGGTATAAATACATAGTTTTTTTCTGGCACATCAGATGAATAATTTTTTATTTACTGTGAATAAATAAGCTTCAAAGTGGTTTAGATATGAAATTAACAAATGAAAAACTGACAGATGAAGTCAAAACTTTTAGTACTACTCTAAATGGAATGATACTAGTTAGGTTGATGGCTGGTAATTGCTTCATGTTGGCTTCATGCATCAATATGCACATCGCCTTCAAGTAGTGAAGAACCAAGCAAATCATTGCCTCTAAATGCACATCATTGGGGAAAACCCCAATATTCTAAATGCACATCATTGGGGAAAAATACAATATTAGTATTTGGTGATGAAGATATGTGCAGGGCCGGACTGTAGGCTCCTACAGTCATGTGAACCATACACAAGTAAAATTAAAAAAACCATATCATAAAAGCACTTTATAATTTGCTTTTCTTGAGAAGACTTTTTGTTAGGATCTTTAAATCGATCCCAATGTGACATAATATTCCACTATACCTAATATTTTCTGATCTACAGTCAGTCCATATCAGCAAATAATATAATATTTGTTTAAACATACCTTTTAATGATAAAATGTTACTTTAGTATTTAAAATGATAAAATTGAAGCTGATTACCGTTTAATTTGGACACTTTAGCTTCCAATAGCATTAGTTTAATTCCCTTGATATTGCTACGTGATGTATATAAACTCAATACTACCGTCTGGTGATATTCCTCTCACTAGGAAGTGAAAGGTCTTAGATTCGAATCTCGTAGATGACAAATTCAATACCAAATTAGGTTGCCTAATGTGTGGCTTAGCCGAACTCACTCTCCTCTTAGTGTAAAAATATCGATGTACTCAAAAATAAAAAAGTACCTAAAACCCCCAAATTTTTTAGTGTCATCCCTAATTAGTCTCAACCTTTTTAAACATTCTATACAAGTATCCAAACCTATTGAAAGTGTCACAAACGTTAAGCTCCCATTAAAAATATGTTAAATTAACTTGGGTTAATTTGTCTCCAAAATCAATAGGAGATCATGGAAGTATAGCCTCTATCAACTAACAGTAACCACATCATTAGGTCATCGCCTCCAAACCTAACACAAAACCACCAACTCCACCCTAGAAGAAGCCATGGAGGTTGTTGAAATAGTATGATCTGCCATGATGCGGTCACCACCATCTTCACCGTCTGTAAAGAAGAATTGGAAGTTTTAGGAGTCAAGAATTGGCGAATGAGGAAATCACATGAAGAAACAAGCTTCTTGAAACCCTATTTGAATTTTAACCCTCTTTTTTGTTAAGAGATTACTCTCTTGATGCAATTTCAATTTGGGTCAATTTTCAAGTTAATTAAGTACCCGTTTGATTGATTCCATATTATATAATCTATGTTTGAAATTTAGATTTTGAAGCAATTAATATTAATGTTGACCATATACCAAGTTGGTGGGTTTTGAATATAATATGTCAAAAAATTAAATTGGAACTTTAGACATTTTCAATTAGTTGGACACTTATTTAAAATATTAAAAAAATATCGAGACCAATTTAAAGTAACACTAAAGGGTTGAAGGTTTTAGTTACTTAACCCAAATAAAAATGATTAGTAATTTTGATCAATTTACAGACTTCCAGTGACCCAGTTAATAATAGTTGAGCCAACCCAAAGTTAATTTGTCTGTATATATTGATTTAGTTTAACAATGACCCCGGCCAGTGCTGTGTATGCATATTCCTTCGCTTTTCCTTTTAAAATATTTTTGAGGTCGGCTTCAGCTCAAGAACACGGGCAGTGGCACGCCAGCAAAGTAACCCTTAAAAAAATATCACCACCTTAATATTACTTAATCAGATAGCAATAGAATAATATTGCTCTAGATTTTTATTTTTTAAATACCTTTTCAAGAATGTTAGGCCAAGACTGCACGACGGGAAGAAGGGCATAAAATGTGTACGCATATTAAAACAAAGGGTATATATGTGTAGAGATCCATAAAAGTCGATTAATTAAATTGGATTCCGAGATGTACCCTTCCAATTTCCATTGTTTCAGCACCCCCACCACCACATTGGTTTCCCAAATCCGGTAGATACAACGTACTTCCTTCAGTAATAATAATGGTAACAATAACTATAATATGATTGAATTGCATGAAATAATGCAGTATCTTCGAAGCGTCGGTGTTGCACAGCCCATTTTCCACACACCACACACTAGTGGTTTGCTTTTGTATGCATTCCATGCGCAAGGTGTTACACTGTAATTTGTATAATCTTGTGCCTGCGAATGCCATATGTAACATGTCACATCAAATTTTGAATAAAATGATCATGAATAATGTCAGTTAAATGTTTGAATAGCTATTCTCAACATTGTCAATTACTTTTATGCATTTTGTGCGCAAGATGCCACTCTGCAATCTGTATAATCTTGTGCCCGCGTATGCCACATATAACATGTCACATGACCTTTGGCTTCCTCTTGGTTGAGAATGAGATGATATAATAATGACCTCGGATGAGATTTACATCAAATCTTGAATAAAGAGATCGTTAATAATGTCAGTTGAATTCTCGAATGACTGCTCTCAACATTGTCAATTAAGTGAAATCTAAACTTTCTTCACTTTTTATGCATGTTATTTTATGCTTATATAGTTTGGAAACCTAACACTTTATCCACTAGAAGTTTGAAACACATGCAGAGAGATTTGTAAATGACTCATTGAAAGTAGTCATTTACAAATATCTTTCACGTGTATTTTGTAATGCTCATATTTCTATTTCTTTATTGCTATTCTTAAACCGCTTGAATTCTAAAAGTCCATCACCGAAACATACCCTAATCATGCAGAGATTATAACTGTAGTTGTTTGTTTAGTTCAGGGATTAGAGATATGGGAATGTGTGTATAATTTAGGTTTTAAACTCTACCGACTTGTTTATTACTTGGCAGGCGTAATAGACATGAAAAAGGGTTATAGATGTTTAGGCGAGTTTTCGTTGTCTCGTTATATGATATGTATAAGCAAGTCGGTGGTCTCATTAAGTGTAAATTTTGTTCTTTTGAGGTTGATGTGGTAAATTCCACACCAATATATCAAAGGTGAGCTAGTTGAATTTGTGAATCCACTGTTAATGATGCTTTGAGATTATGAGAAAATTGGAGTTGCGATGTCTTTCTTTGCA
Source organism: Malus baccata (assembly GCA_006547085.1). Taxonomy (NCBI): domain Eukaryota; kingdom Viridiplantae; phylum Streptophyta; class Magnoliopsida; order Rosales; family Rosaceae; genus Malus; species Malus baccata. Next base: position 308,740 of record VIEB01000057.1, on the reverse strand, counting down.
ATTGCCATATAGAAAATATAGCGCTTTTTATCCCAAATTTAATTGCTTCAGAACATTCATCTCTCATGAATTTGCAGCATTTGATACATTAGTTAATATGAATGTTCTTCCTCTTTCAACTCTTCCGAAGGCTTTTTTGCTTTCATTCAAGTACCTCTTCTTAAGGATAACAACTTATATGCCATGATACACTATTAAGTGTCATTTTATACTAATAATGCAACGACATGTAAACAAAAAAAAACATGTATATTTGTATTATTGACAGAAAGCCATACAAGTCATTCTCCTTAATGTTATATATTCTTTCATATCATTATAACTTTTCATCTTTCACAAATAAAATGTCATTTTCTTAACGTAAAAAGAAAAGATAAAATCACTTTTGAGAATATACTTACTAGTTACTACCCGTTCATACCCAAAGTTTGACTCTCACCCTGTTCATCCTTGAATCAAAGCGCTTTCTGATTTTTTTTACACGAGTATCATCAAATTTGGCTTTAGTTTAAATGAAAATTAATAAAAATAATTTGAAAATTTTGAGTTTTAACGATAAGGACAAAATAAAGGATAAAATAAATAGTATTAGAATTGACTTTCTAATGTAAAAATATAATTTTTTGTTAAAATCTTAGTTTAAAGTTAATATCAATTTAGATATATGATTAAAAAAACACATTTTCGTGATTTGGGTAATTCTCTTTCTTCTAGGTCAAGCTATGATGGTGGTGTTGTACGAGGCTATGTGCGATATTCCAATTACAGTCGTTGTCAATGTGTCATGGTATATTGGTATTAGTGCATGCCTGCATGGTTCCATTGCAAAATGGGTACGACCTGACACACCGCTTTTGTTGACCTACGCCCTAAAATCACGGGAGCCTGGAATTTTCCACTCTTCTCGCAACAATTTATCAAATAAAATAGGATGTGATATTCACACATTTTTTTTTTACTTCTCTTACATTTTTTTAATTTTTTATCTTCGGATTAAATGAATTGAAGAAGATCAAAAGACATAAATTAATAAGAATGTGGAAGAAATAAAAAGAGGTATGTGAATAGCACATCCTATAAAATAAATACTTGAATATTTCAAATGCACAAATATGTTGGACAATGACATGCATCATGAGCTTTTTCTGCAACATGTTGAAACAAGGGAAAAGGAGAATATAAGAAAAATATACGGACGAAATTTATAATCCTATGTTCATATGAATATTTGGTGTACTACATAGATATATAAAATTTAGTATAGAACGAAAGAGTACATTGAAACATTGATGAGATTTCCATAGTTGTTTTGCGTCTGTTAGCGTATTATTCAAAGTTATGAACAAGAATACTCAAATCTATACTACAATATGACAATATATTCTAGGTATAAGCCACATTAACAAATATGGAACTAAATGAGAAAATTGCTCCCACCAGACTTCCACGATGAAAGTTTTAGGGCCGACTCAACATAAAGTGATAATACAAGGTTCAAGACGTGCCTTGACTGTAAGAAAGGGAAGTTAGAGTTTAGATTCATATCTTCATAAAACTTCCTATTATGATTTTGAGATATGGATTAAGACAAAATTTAGTTAAGCAAACCTAATGCAAACTTGTCAAGAAGAATCTCTCCTAAATCTTGAGATATTCTCAAATAAGGTTCACAGCCAGTGATCATTTGGACGTAATAGCATGCCAATTGGCATTGTCGCTCTTTAGTAGACCCGAGATCATTTGCCTACTTATATTGTACGCCTGTAGACAGATGCCAATAACTTCTGAGTGAGCATGTCGACTGATGTCAATACTTTCTGAGCGAGTATGTCAACAAATGCAAACATGTCAAAGTGAATCTATCAACAAATGCCCCTAGCAACACATACAAAGACATGAGACTAGCAGCTATCCTGCCTAATGTCCATACAAGCAATTCATCTAGCAATTGAAAGACATATTCGAAGAACATCTCAAATTTTCAAAAAGTAACACCCAACTCTTCCATGGAGAATGTCTTGTTCATGATTAGACTTGGACACCTGCCTATTCCTAATTAACAAAGTTTTGAGAGTTCTCACATCCTCCCAACTTCCCCTTCAACTGTAGCATTAACTGTGTGCAGAGTATAATCCCAACATAGACCACAAAATAATTAAATTTTAACCACAACAAAACAAAACCAAAGAGTGGAAACAAACACAAAACAGTCCCAGCGTTCCACTAGTGGAAGTAGTAGCAACTACCGACTAACAAGCAAACAACTCACTAAAACAGCAGTCCAACTCCAAGTAAGAATCTTAGCTGGATGCAGCTGCCCTCACTTGCCACCACCACCAACAGACCATTTCCCATTTCCATAACCCCTTTTCACTCTCAAAATACAACTTTTTCACACTTTCCCTTTCTCTCTCCTCCCTTTCTCTCTCTAGACTGACAAATTTCACTCACAAAAACACTGGGGACTCTGCAGCAACTCAATCTCCAAGCTCACCACAATGCCCACCTTCTTCATCTTCCTCCTGCTCTTCTTATCCTCTCCACTCACTGCATCTCCAAGGCCAAACTATAGAGTCCTACACCAGCCATTTCTGCCGCAGGAATCTTCTTCGCCGCCGTCCACTCAGCCACCATCTCCATCCCCGCCTTCCCCTCCTCCGAACCCAACTCCCCCGAAGTATCCATTTTCCAGTTCCAATTCTCCCCCTCCCAATTCCCCATTTTTCCCATCCAACCCTTCCCCTCCGCCTCCCCCTCCCGCCCCAGCCACCGCCTTCGCCTCATTCCCCGCCAACATCTCCTCCCTCATCGTCCCCCAGCCCACCAAAAGCTCCAGCTCCCACAAGCTCCTCGGCCTCACTATCGCCGCCGTGCTCTCCGCCGCCTTCGTGGTGGCCGTAGCCGCATTCTTCCTCTACCGTCGCAGACGGCACAACAGCCGCAACTTCCCAGACGAGGATGAGGACGAGAAGTCGTATCTTAGATCCGAGCACAGCAACAGGCTGTTACAGGCGCCCAATCTCGGCCACTCCTACAGTGGGACCCACAAGCTCCGGACCGGCTCCTCCACCAGCTCCGAGTTCCTTTACCTGGGCACATTGGTCAATTCACGCTCCCTTGAGGAGAGAGTCGACTCGGGCGGGAGTGTTGGTCGAAGCGCCGAATTAGAAACTCGGAAAGTCGACTCACCGGACCTCCAGCCGCTTCCGCCGCTTTCTCGGCAGATCTCGAGGCTGAGCCGTTGCAAGAATGCCGAACTGGGTTCGACTCAGGACCGAGACGATGAGGAAGAGGAAGAGGAAGAAGAGTTCTATTCCCCCAGAGGGTCTTCGGGCGATCGCGAGAGCTCCAACGAAAACGGATCCGGGTCCAGGAGAATGTTGGCGGCGGTAGCGGGTGGCGTATTTGACCGAAGAAGCAGCGAAACCACGTCGTGTTCTTGCTCGTCTTCCGAATTGGGTTCACCGCCTCGATCACACTCTATCAGTCTCTCGCCTCCGGTGACTTTGAGTCCCAACAGAAGACCAGAAGAGCCCAAACTGCCGGAGCCCTCAGCCACGCGTTATACGACGCCGTTTGGCGACGTCAATGTACGGTCTCCGTCGTTGACTCCACTATCTTCGCCGGAGAGAGCTGCTGACGAATACCCATCTGCATCGGACCGAAACGGAGGGTCTCCGTCGATGTCCTCGTTATCTTCGTCGCCGGAGAAAGGATTGGAGAAGACCCCAGATGCACCGCTGAAAGTTTCGGTCGTTTCGAATCAAAGTTCGCCGATTTCTTCACCGGAGAGAGGTTTCGGAAACAACCCACATGCATCATCGAAAGTTTCGGTAGTTACGGATCGAAGTTCGCTGATTTCGTCACCGGAGAGACATTTCGGAATCAATCCAGATGCATCATCGAAAGTTTCGGTGGTTTCGGGTCAGAGTTCTCCTATTTCTTCACCGGAATTAAATTTCGGAAACAACACAGATGGGTTAACGAAAGTTACGGCCTTTCCGGATCGGAATGATCAGTGCCCTTCCCCATTATCACATTGTTCATCGTCACCGGAGAGAGAATCAGACGGTTCTGATTCAAAAGCCAAGTCGTTTTCACCTTCTATGTCACCACTGAGAGGTTTGGAGAACTCAGCTGCCTCACCAAGAATTTCAAATGCTTCGGATCGAGCATTTATTCATTTGGATCCCAAAATGCAGTCTCTTTCATCATCTTCATCGTCTTCGTTGTCAAATTCACCGGAGAGAGCGTTTAGTGTTGGTTTAAAGCAGCCTCTTTCGGTTCCTCCGCCGCCACCGCCAATGCCTCCTTCACTGAGACTCTGGGAGACTCCAAGTCCTAGAACACCAGTTGGCCAAGTGATCTCTAGGCCTCCAGCTCTCATACCTCCTTCAAGACCTTTTGTGATTCAAAACCCGGGAAAGGTCTCTGTTTCGCCGGTGGAGTTGCCACCAAGTTCTACGCCGTTGGAGCCGATTGAGGAGACTCCGAAACCCAAGTTGAAGCCATTGCATTGGGATAAAGTTAGAGCAAGCTCCGACCGCGAAATGGTGTGGGATCAGCTTAGATCAAGCTCTTTCAAGTAAGATGTTACTCATTTGCATTTACTTGCTTTACTTGTTATGGTAGACTTATAAATTATGTAGTAGGTTGGTATACTGTGTTGCTCTACTAAATTAGTGGAATTATTGGTTGGTTGCAGATTGAATGAAGAAATGATAGAGACATTGTTTGTAGTAAAAACACCGAACCCGAATCCAAAAGAAACAGCAGTTTTTCCCTCACTGAACCAAGAGAACAGAGTGCTTGATCCTAAAAAGTCGCAAAATATTGCAATCTCGCTAAGGGCACTCAATGTGACCATAGAGGAAGTTTGCGAAGCTTTATTAGAAGGTAAAATTCGTTAAATATTGGCTATATCTTCCTTTACTGCAAAAATTATTTAACGTTGGTGGTAATATCTTGTATGCTTTTGGTTATAACGTGAGCATGCCGTTTAGTTAAATTGAGAATTTAAATTTGGTTGGTACGGGAAATATTTGAATCCTCATGAAACCAACTTTTCGTAAGTTCATAACAAGATTCCAAATATAAAGTTATTACAAGCTAATAAATTGACTGCAGCTGGAATGGTTTGTGATAATTTTTGTGTGATAGTGAATTCATGGTGTTTGTTGGTATTATTGGTTATGAATGCAGGAAACTCGGATGCTCTTGGAACTGAATTACTTGAAAGTCTAATGAAGATGGCTCCAACCAAAGAAGAAGAACGTAAGCTGAAGGAATACAAAGACGACTCACCAGTTAAGCTTGGTCCTGCTGAGAGATTTTTGAAAGAGCTGCTTGACGTTCCTTTTGCATTTAGAAGGATTGATGCAATGCTTTACGTGACTAATTTTGAGTCTGAGATCGAGTACCTGAAAAAATCGTTTGAAACTCTAGAGGTAAATCACACCATTCCTTTCTCCTTTTAACATGTGATGTTAGATTCGTTTTTGTTTGCTTATGCTAAGATGGTAACATTAAGCAAACGTTTCCATCAAGATGGAATATACCAAGGCACATAAAACATTAATTAGTAAATCAAATGTGTTTGAATTAACATGGATATTTCTATCCATAGGGAAATGATAGTTTTCCATCAGGCGTTATCTCATTGGAATTTCCTTTATTTAGGCTGCCTGTGAAGAATTGAGAAACAGCAGGATGTTCTTGAAGCTTCTGGAAGCTGTTCTAAAGACTGGAAACCGGATGAATGTTGGGACAAACCGTGGTGATGCCCATGCCTTCAAACTGGACACACTCCTCAAGCTGGTTGACGTCAAGGGGGCAGATGGGAAAACAACACTCCTGCATTTTGTCGTACAAGAAATCATAAGAACAGAAGGTGCTCGTCTCACCGGTGGCAATCAAACTTCAAACCCAACTTTGAGTCTCCCCCCCCCCCCCCCTCCAAAAAAAAAATTGTGTACTTGTAAAAATTCATGTAAGCGATTTTGCGTTCTATAGATTATATACAGAGGAGGAGATTTTATCTGGGAAGAATAAGTTGTAATTCAGACTAGATAGTTTCTGGGAAGATACGTCATGCAGCTTATTCTTGACTGTAGACAGTTTATGTAAATGTTCTGAATTGTATCAAACCACTAATTTATTCTCTATAACTCTTTTACAGTTATTTATCGGTTTGCCCCTGAACTTGTATTAAGTTGCCAATATCTCCTTGAACTTAAATTTTAACCGATTACTCCGTTGAACTTTTATAATTAGTCAATTTCTTCTTAAACTTTAGCTTTAATCGATTACCTCTAAAATTTATAAATATCCAATCTCCCCATTAGATAAACAAAATTTCACTCTTTTTGCCTCCATACGGTTCAAAATTAATGAAAAATTAGATGAAAACTTTTAAAAAGATAAAATCTAGCATCATTGAGGAAATTGGTTATTTATAAAAGTTCAGAGAGGTAATTTGTTAAAATTAAAATTCAAGGGAAAAACTAATTAATTGTAAAAGTTTAGGAAGCTAATCGACCAAAATTAATGATTAGTGAAAAAATTGACAGCTCTGGATAAATTAAAATAACAAATCGACAAATATGCGCACTCTTTTATCTCCAATTATTCTTTATAATTTATTCTTAGCACTAGTTGTGTTTGATTCTTAGTCAACTTGATTTTCAAATACAATAATTTTTTGTAATTTTTTATCCTTTGTTACTATTTTTTTTGCCAACAGGATCCTCTTTGGATTCTTTTGGTGATAATTTTGAAGATTCGTGAATTGTGTTCGTTTATCGTATATCGTGTGATCAGTGTTTGTCATGTATTATTTATGTTTATTTTTAAATAAAAATATTTAAAATAATTTTTGATCGTATAATATACGATGAACGAACATAATGAATTAATTCCTAAGATCCTTACAAAGAGGATCCGACGAGGATTCGAACTCTAATTTTTTGACCACATGAAACAAAGAGTGGGATCCTTAAGGGGATGTACTTACGTGAGGCTAAATGGTATTCAAATATAGAAAGCTCGTTTTGGCCTGACTCGTCCTAGAAAATTTTTATGTAAATATTTTCGGGTTATAGCAACTAAAGACACCACTTCAAGTATGCTATCTTAACGTTTTAAAGACAAGGAAGACACTGAAAACTTTAAAGGGGAAAAATATAATTTGCCCTAATTACTTTTTGAATCATAGCGTCGTCTCCTCTGGAATATGATCCTATGATCTCATTTGTGAGAATTCAAATGATTAATCAATCGTGTTCGTTCATCGTACATCGTACGGCTAAAAATTATTTAAAATTTTTTATTTAAAATTAAATATAAACAGTACATGACAAAAATTAATCACACGATGTATGATGAATGAACACGATTGATTGATCTTCCGAATTCCCACAAAGATGATCCGGAGAGGATCCTTGTCCCTCCCCTCTTGGTGTAAAATCAATGTGAAGAGGTCGTTTTCAACTAAGGGCTACTTCACATGTATCCATCATGCTCATGCATGTGTGAAGGAAACAGATTATGCTGCTTACTGGAAAATTGAAAAATTGAAGGAAAAAATGACTAGGTTTTTAGGGAAAGTGACCTTTGGGGTCCTGCCGCTGCCTCCGTTGAAATATCTAATCTCTTTTCATGTAAAGAAACAAATTTCTTTATAACTGGACCCAAGTTTATACTTTTTTATGGTATATACTTTTCTGTAACCACGCAAAGTAATTAAAAGGACAGCAAGGATAAATTCCAAAATTTTCTCTTTATTTGTTTTCTACAAAAAATTCTAATTTCTTTACATAAAAAGGAAAAAAATTTGAGTTGCAGAGTACCGAATGCATGAAAAATAAACTACAGAGCAAAATAAGTAAGCAAGAATACCAAAACGACTACAAACTGAATATTACATTTTGTATTACTTACTTCTTAAACTGCAACATTTATAGAGACATAAATCTAAGAAATCCTAATGTGCAAAATATAAAAAATACCATAATACAAAATCAAATCTCTAATTAATTTATAAATAAACTAATATATTCCAATACCCCCCCTTCTCTTCAATCAAACTCATGATGGTATACGACGTAAGTTTGCCAACAATCAAATACAAACGCAGGCTCCATTAAGCAGACATGCAGGTTGGCTGGTTGATTCTAATTGACTGACCGGTTTGGTGATTCTGACTGATTGACTAGCTGATGTTGACGCGTTTGTTTCTATTTTTTGTTCTTCAATGTCAAAACCCTACCTACTAGTAGACAGAGAGACATAAAAAACAAACAATGACGAACTGATACTCAGCAACAAACGAACAAATTGATACCCACCTTGAGCAGATTAAATCTCGAAGGATCAAACCTTCCTTGAACTAAGTTGAAAATCAGAGTACCAAAGGGATAAACAAACAAACTATGGAATTATGAATGCCGAAATGGCTACAAACTAAAAACTACGTTGTGCCTGACTTCTCAAACTATATTACAAGCAATATATATAGAGACCTAAACCTAAGAAACCCCACAGCAACAACAGCAGCAGCCAAGCCTTATCCAACTAAGCGAGGTCGGCTATATAATCTTAGAACGCCATTGCACTCAGTTTTGCTCCAAGCTTTCTGTTAGCTCTAAGTACTTCATATCTTTTCTTATAGTCTATTTCAAAGTCTTTTTAGGTCTTTCTCTAACCCTTTTGCCATGAACCTCTCTCTCATAGTCGCATTTTCTAACCGCAGCATTTGTAGGTCTTTGGTTCACGTGTTCAAACCATCTTAATGATTTTCTCTCATCTTATCTTCAATTGTGACCACTACTACTTTACCTTGGGTATCCTCGTTTGTAATCCTTTCTTGTGTGCTCACACATTCAACAAAGCATTCTCATCGTCGCTACCCTTAATTTTTCCATGTGTTACTTCTTAACTGCCCAACATTTCGTGCCATAAAGCATTGTTGGCTTTATTATCGTCATATAGCTTTAGTGGCATACGACGATCACTCAACAAACTTAATGTACTCTTCCACTTTATCCATCTAACTTGTATTTGGTTGAGATCTCCATCTAATTCCCCGTTATTTTGCAAGATAAATCCAAGATAACTAAAACGCTCACTCTTTGGTACTTCCTGATCTCCAACCGTCACTCCTATCTCATTTAGGCACTCACTGAACTTGCATTCCATATACTCTGTCTTTGACCTACTTAGGCGAAGACAATTAACGTCCAACATTTTCTGCCAAAGGTTTAGTTTCACATTTACTCTCTACTACATTTTATCTATCAGCACTATATTATATGCGAAAAATATATACCAAAGGATATCATCTTGAATATGTTCCGTTAACTCGTCCATCACCAATGCAAAAAGAAAAACGACTAAAGCTGAGCCTTGGTGTCATCATGTGGTTATGGGAAAACTTTCAATTTTTTGTCCTTCATAAGAAACCCGTAATATGCAAAATACCAAATATATCCTAATACAAAATTAAATTAAATCTCTAATAATTTTCTAAATAAACTAATAAATTCCTAACATTTTGTGGGTAGAAGAGACAGAAGAATATGTCAACCTAGTAAAAAGAAGTTTTCCTGTGTCCAAAATCCATTTTACCAAAGTCTTTCTTTTAAACGTAGCGATATCTTATTCATACTCTAATATACAAGGATGTGGATTCCAACTCTGGATGCAAGGGACAGACACATTGCCCTAACCACCTGGTCCGTATCCCACAACTGCTCTAAACCGTAATCTTTCTTTCACATGCACAAATGAGTCTACACCATTTATTTTGCTTCACAAATCGGAGATGAAAAGTAAATATGTGGTCTTGAACAGTTGAATGGCAATTTGATATCACATTTTATTTAACAGGCACTACACATCAGTAATTATGAGATAAATAGCACCCCTTTCTGTTTAAAATACATATCAACTGTTTGGGTGCAGATGAGGCTTAATTTCAGTTATAAGAGGTATAAATATGGTCCCTTTTTTCAAGGCTTTCTTCGACATTTGCTTTTTCACATGTCACTTACAGTTATTAGCCTCTTCGCTGCCTATTGGCTCGTATGATTAATGGTCGTGTTTATTTGCTGATGGCTCCTTTTGTTGAAAGCAAGGCTTGAGCATCCATGCGTTCTACTATATGACGTGCTTCTTCCTCTGTTGCCGGAACCACATTCAGTATCCTGAATCCATTTTTTGTGGCCTTTGCCTCAGGGCGTACGGTGAAAGTGAAATAAAATGTGTTTGACACCTGTTTAAAAACGAGACAGTAAAGATATACAATGATCTGAAAAGGATATTCTTCAGTGAATAGAACATAAAATTGAAAATTCCTCAAAAGTGAAATGGGTAATGGAAACTGTAGCAGTGTCAACTTCTAATGGCATTCATTTAAAGGTAGACTTAAGTTTCTTGTTCTTTGAAAGTGCAGTTGGAGGAACATACCTCTGTAGACCTGAGTTCAGGCCTGGTAACATGGGCAACAACTTCGATATTAATTAGAGGTTGATCCGGATTCTGAACTTCTGTGTAGAGAACACAAGATTTGAAACGCAGGAAATCTCCAACGTCCACCTGCTCATTAAAACATAATGCTTCACATATTTCTAACACAAAATCGTACAAATGGGAAATCTTTGCTCATTCTTCCAAAGCCAAAATAACAGGATAAAGATAACTTGGATTAAGATGAACGACAAAAAGGAAACCAGAAAATGCTTCGAAAGGGAAGATAATGATAATATGGTCAATTCTAACAATCAAAAGAATGATGTCAATGGGGTACTCACAGGTTTCAAGAAGTCAACGTGATCGACTTCTAGAAAGCAAGGCACCAAGCCTGCAAAGGCATAAGCCGTGGAGAAAGCCAATTCAAATGCTCGGTGCATCAAAAACCCTCCAAAGATCCGACCATGGATGTTTCTCTGTTGTGGTTGGCAGATCAATGAGTTTTCCAAGCGGGTATCCTTTAGAAGAATGCTATCTCTGTCTGCCAAGGCAGGCATATCACAGAAGATCCTTCCCTCAGCCAACAGTGTTTTAACTCTATTTAATTCTCCATTCTCAAACTCCCTTCTGTCTCCTCCTCCTTTCTTTCTTTTCCTCAGATTATTTCTGGCTTCCGCTTCCTCGAAAAGCAATATTTCTCTTTGAGATTCTGGCGATAACCGATTAACTGGGGCAGCTTTCCCAGTCTTAGAATCACGGGCCACAAATATGAAGTTTGCTGAAAGAGCTACTGAGTCTGCATTGTCAGATCCGTCTGCCAAAAAAGTTGACTTATGTAAGTCTGATCAGTCAGAGCATTAAGCACATCCCTTCCCATAAAGAAGAGCATAAAGTTAAAAGATCACTTTTAGAAGAGCAGGCTGATAATATAATAGTCATTTTGTAGTTGACACTGACAGAATGACAAAATGGATCGTCGTTCTTATAACTGCCCTTTTGTAGATTTAGTGAGTTTTGTTTCAAGATATCAAGTTTACGTTAAACAGAGGCAAACCGCTTATTATTCATTGCACTCAAATTTGAAGGAGACACCAGTGTCCATAAGCAAATTCTAACATTTAGAATGCAATTGCAAAATTTTAATAGAAGTTAAGCCTTATGAGGAAAATGCTGGAAAAAGTCCCAAACTTTCAAAGATTATCAGACTTCAAATATAAAGTTACGTCAAATTCATAAGTACCTGTTGCTGACTGAATAACTTCTAGTTGAATCTCAATAGATGACCGTCCAACCCATATGACAGCACCCACTATTTTCAGATCAATATCAACACTAATTGGCTTCTTCAGAACAATCTTGTCAACAGATGCCGTGACCAATAAGAGTGGCCTTGTTGTGCTATTGTCGTCGCAACAGTGCTGATCCATACAAAGGTATAAAATAAAGGTGTTCATTACATGAAAAGTTACAAGCAAGAAATTCACACAGGAACAAATTTAATTCAATATGATCATTCTTGAGTCTAGATAAAAGACAAATTCAATTCAACTAGATTAAAACAACAGAGGATACATTTTGACAAGCACATAACGTGAATCGTTGCATCATATGAACATTTACAGGCAAACAGATTTTCGCTGCACATGACCATCACCCGGCTTCCTAACTCCCCCGTTTGCATATACATAAATAGTACCAAAGTTATTCAATGCTCACGACCGTCCAAATTTGATGGCACCGATCTTTCTGTTCAACTAGCAATAAAAAGAGCAGAAACTGTCTCCTGACCAAACAAGACGCCGTTCCGATGACTTACATTACCATTCTCAATAGAAACAAAATCAATCAAAACCTCAAACAAAAAGCACTCCAGATTATGGCAGCTCCTTAGGACAATGCAAACCTTGAAAGAAAATAATTCCTACACTTTGGGATTCAGAAAAAAGTTGAAACACTGCGGAATATACCAAGACGGAACAATCATTTCCAAACTCCAAGACCACAATCAAAAAACCCAAACCAGAAACTTCCTAACATGTTATAGTCCGAAAGCTCAGGGCTTTACGGATTAGAAGTGCAATTCGGCCTAATCAATCACAACTTTTTTACACTAACCATCACAACCCAGTTCAAGTAATCAAATGTCAAGCAGAACCCACAAATCCAATTACACTAAACAGTACAAAAATTCTACCTTTACAGAAATGGTTCCAGCTAAAGCATCAAGGTCTTCAAGCAACTTCCCAATTCGGACCTCGTTCCAAGGATCCCTGTACTGCTCCCGCAATATATAATCCGTCGAGAAATTGTACAGAATCGAAGTCCTGCTCTGCGACGGCGTTTTGTTCAGCAACTCGCTCTGCGGAGGGGCATCTTTCGGCGGGTCCAGAAAAAACCTCTCGAAAATTTTAGACCTCGCCTCCCACAGCGCATTCGTCACAGGCGACTGGTACATTCCCGGCCAGAGGCTAATGGGCTTCCGGGTCGAACCGTTGGGCCCATCTTGGGACGGAGGCGGGTTTTCGAAAGGGGAAGAGAGGGTGGCGACGACGGGAATGGCGGCGGGTGAATTGGGATATGGAGGAGAGGAATTCAAGGCCATGGAATTTGGGGATTCTGGGAATTTGATTGTTTGAAGTTTTCAACTTGAGTTGATTGAATTTTGAGCTCCGAATCATGTAAAGCTGGGAACTTTCAGATTTTCCGGGATTGTGGGAACGACAAGGAGTTTGCAAGGGCTAATAGCTGGGAGACTATTAAATTATATTTTGTAAACTATAAAGATTGAATTATTAACATGCGTCTTGACTCATGGGTAAGCGTTTGAATGATGAAAACGACTTGACGCTTTTGGGAGGAGTCTTTGCACTCGGTTGGAAGTTGGAGGGAGGAAAGTAATTTTATTCAACATTATTTTGGCACTATTTAATGGGTTGGTGGGAAATGTGGTCAGGCATGGAGATGGAGTCATGGAAAGAAAATTCATTTGTGTGGACAAGTTCATGAGTATAGAAGAATGAGTATGGATTTCTTCTAAAAGTGATTTTTGTACTTTTTTTTTTCTTTCATTTTTTGTATATTTTTGTTTTTACATTGGGAGAAGTCTTTGCATTGGGGACCAGTTGATGATTTCGTTACAGCAGTTTAACCTTTTGGGTGCTAGAAAAATTCACAGAGGCATTTCGCTGGCCACTGATAAGTCTTTATTGCTTGATTTCTTTTGTTTTTGAGTCATTTACGATATTTGGTATTTTGTAGGTCAATTGGTACAAAAGGAGATAAAGGAAGAATTTTTGAAGAAATGGAATGCAAGTTTGGTCAAGTGTTGGAATATGGGTGTGCAGGTACGTCAACTACAATCATTTGTGGAGAACAACTCAGAACGAACCATGTAGTGAGCCATATATGGATGGAAAGCTCCGAGTGTCTAGTTTTCGTAGAATATTACGGTTCGTGATTCCGAGGTCTGAAGAAGAATTATAGAATTTTTAGTGACTGCTGCTGCTCAGTCAGAGATTTTACGCCGGTTTGTGCTGATACTACGGTATAAGATATGACTTACTTGTACGACGGCAATGCTTTTGAGTTACGAGTCGATGCTAATCATGTGGGCTCAAAAGATATTTACTTATTTTAACTGGGTTTACTTAAGTGTTTTGGTGTCCAAATAAAGCAAGAAAGAGAGAGGGATATAACCTTAATTTTCAGGTGGCTACTTTGTAACAAAAAGAGAGGCTGCTGCAATTCCAGAGGTGGGGAAAGCTGCGTGACTTGCAGGAGAGAGGGGGACTGCTGTGATTCCATAATCTTGCAAAAGGCTGCCTTTTATTTCATTCCATGTTCAAGACATTAGTTCTTCATCAAGTTTCAAGCATATCTCCATCTTCACAACATCACTTTTTGTCGTGTCCTATACATCATCATCTCACACCTATGCTTGTATTACGTAGTGTTTTGCTTATGTTGTTGAACAATTTTCTTTTGTATTTTATTTTCATGTCTAGCTAAACCTTTCATCCTAAGGTTAGGATGAACCACTTGATTTAGCTTCTCAATTTCAATGTGAACTTGATGCAATTTTCATATTTGTGTTCTTGAATCTCTAAACGTAATTTATCATTGATTATTTATAGTTTGATGATGAGCTACCATTATTCCATAGATATAATTGTGTTTGTTTGTGTGGAGTGATAATCTTGTCTTACATATAAGCACAACTATTTAGAGATTGCATATGCATATGAGCTAGAACTACACTTGTATGGTGTGGATGTTTGCCGGTTCCAAAGAGCTTTAAACAAAATCAATGGTATGAGGGTAATTTTATTGATGTCAAAAAAAAAAAAAGGGTACACCTAGTCAGGTGAGGCATAAACTTAACCCCTCATAATACAAGAAAATGGGATTAAAAAAATACATGAAAAGAAGGGAGTACATAAACCTTACCCTTCTAGAAACAAAAACACAAAAGATACAATGAAAAGAGGAGGGGGGGACATGAAACCTAACCCCTTTTAAAGTCGAACCTAATGGTCAAAACCTGCAAAACAGAACAAGCAACATCACAAGGTTAAGAAAAAAAAAAAACAAGAAAGTGAGACAAACTTGTATGCCAAAATGTATATTAATTTGAGAAGCCAAAGCCAGGAAAGCCAACATAGTCTGCAAACAAAGTAGCATGAACTGCCATTCAGAGGGGAATCATGCTATATCAAAGTTGGAGAAGGCAAGCCATATTAGCAAAATTGTCCGTAACTACATTTCCTTCACAATATATGTGAGAGGCGTAGAAAATCATCTTCCGAATACAATCCAAACAAATAGACCATTGTGTACGAAGAGGCCAAGGAGGATCAAAATCAGTCAATTGGAGGGCATAAATAACACTAGAAGAGCCATTTTCTGGTAAAAGACAATGCTAACCCCACTGATATGCAAACTCTACACCAATAATGACTAATAATAATTATGCAAAAATAGAGTTGAGAGGACCAATCCCTTGGCAGAAACCACCAAGAAACCGACCATGGCAATCCCAAAAAACTCCTCCACAAGCATCAAGACCAGGATTTCCTTTAGACAAACCATCTGTATTAAGTTTAGGGGTGTGATATCCACACACCCATTTTTACTTCTCCCACACCTTTTTGGTTTTCGGCCGTCGGATCAGATGAATTGAAGAAGATCAACGGACATAAATTAAAAAGGGGTGTGTGAGAAGTAAAAATGGGTGTGTGAATAACACATCCCTTAAGTTTAATCCCAAGAAACCAAGGAGAAGACCAAAGCATAGGAAGAATAGTTGGCACCCTGCGAGGGATAAATTGGATCCCCAGAGAAGAAAATGATACAAGCTTCAAAACCTTGAGAATAACCAGGAATAAACTTCCCACAATGAACGATCCCATAATTGATAGACACGCAAAGACGATGGAAATAGATTGGATGACCCTAAAAAATAAACTTATTTCAAGCTTTCCAAATAGCTGAAAGAGTAGAAAGACCCGCATCCAGAGATTGTGCAACTGATGGGAACATGGCTTACGTACGTAGGCATCCCAAAAAACAACCAAGGAATCTGAAAATGGCAAAGAGATACCAAATTGACATGCTAACCACCTCCAAAGCTGCCTAGATATTTGGCACCCGAAGAAAAGATGAAAAGTTGATTCCTCATAACTATGACATAAACAACAATTGGATGCCAAATAAATACCACGTTGTTGCAGTGCACCTTCTGTAGGAAGTTTGTCATGAAAAAGCCGTCAAGCCAAAATAGACAGTCAAGGCGGAATAAAATGTCGCCAAATAACCTTGGCACAAGCACAATCGCTATGTTTTTTTCCGAATAAGATGATAACCAGAAGAAAAGGAAATTTTCCAATCGACAAAGGCTCCCATATCAGTTTGTCATTCTTTACATTTAAGGCAAAGGTAAATGACAAATTTGTTGGACTACATAAGGGAACAAATCTACAAAATAATTTGGCAAAGAACATCTTTGAGCTTCAATAGCATTTGAAACCCGAGGAAGAATTGTAGGTAAAATGATCAAAGATAATGAAGGGTTAATAATTGGGTTTCCCAACCATTTGTCGAACAAAAAAGATACTGATCTTCCATCACCAATAATCCAACGACTATTATTATTCAGAATAGGCAAAGCCCGTTTCAAACCATGCCACACAGAAGACTATAAATAGATATCTTGATTTTTGTAGGGCATAAGAGGAAAACGCTGATGAGCGAAAGAACCCCACAAAGAAAAAGATTGTAAAGCATCCCAGCCAAAACTAAGCAAAGTCGTTAAGAACTCGCGCGAAAGCAGCCAAATCAAGAAGACTACGACCACCTTCATGCTTAGGTCCACACACCATACTCCAATCAACAATTACTAACTTTCGGGAAGCCAATCCCCTGACCAAATAAAATTTCGTGCATAAGTAGAAAGATGCTTTAAAAGGTAAGCTGGCCATTGATAAATGGAGAAGTTATGAAGAAACAAGTTTTGATAAACAAATTGCACCAATTGGAGCCGTCCAACCATTGAGAGAAGTTTACCTTTCCAATTTGAGACGCGAGCTTTAGCCTTATTTACCAAAGCTTGAAAGTGAATTCGTCTTGGCCTATTGCGAATGGGAACCCCAAGATAAGTGAAAGGAATAACACCTAAATGAAAGTTAAGATGTCTAGAGATATGCACTTTACGATGGGAAGAGGTGGAACTGAGATAAAAAGTACTCTTAGTTGCATTAACAAGTTGTCACGATGCACACAAAGAGATCGAACATTCCCACAACAAAAAAATAATAAGATCATTAGCATATAACACATGAATTGGAGGTCAACAACCTCGTGAAGCTGAAATAGCAGTAATCTTTCCAGTAGAGAAAAGCAAAGATAAACCTCCGCTCAGAGCTTCCTTCGCTAGATAGAAAAGAAGTGGAGAAAGAGGGTCTCCTTGATGGAGACCTTGTGAGCAAGAGAAAAACCCATGTGGCGTGCCATTTACCAAAATTGAAAGACGAGCTGATTATAATAAAACATGCACCAAATCCACAAAAATACGAGAAAACCCAAAGCTAGAAAGCACGAGAAGAAGAAAATTCCAATTCAAAGTATCAAAAGCTTTAGCGATGTCGACTTTTATGCCCCCGTTACCACCAAAAACCTTTTTATCCATAAGATTGAAACCTTTTGGAACCAGGCCAATGCAATCAGAAATACGTCTACCTTTCAAAAATGTTGTTTCTTAAGGAGAAATAATGCGAGTTGCAATAGGGCCAAGCTGATTAGCAAGAATGTTAGGAATAATTTTGAACAAAAAGTTAGCAAGAGCAATGGGCCAATACTAAGCAATAATGGCCGCTCCTTCTACTTTAGGGTTAAGCACCACAAAGTTTCAATTAGCATTTGGATAAAGCCATCTACGCTTAAAAAAATCTTATACAAAACAGATAACATCCACACCAATAATATCCTAACATGACTGATAAAATGAACTGGGAAAGTCGTTAGGTCCCAGAGCACTCGAGGGATCCATAGAAAAAACAACGTTTCTAATTTCATTAGCTGAAGGTAAACAAGAAAGAGAAAGATTTTCCTTTTCACTAACCATAGGTGGAATTACACCACAAACATCCTCAATTCCACTTGGTGTGAACGAAGAATTATATAAAGACCGATAAAAGTTTTCCACATGAGCAATAGTATTAGGAGAAGAGAGTACATTATTGTAACGACCCGTCCCTAAATGATGAGCCCAATCTCAGACCAATCATTAGAAGAATTCTGGAGAGTCGTCACAATTTGGAGCGAATCACTCTCAAAAATAAAATTTGGAATACCCCTTTGTGACGCCAGAAGCAAAGCCTCGTTAGCAGCCACTGCCTCCGCATGTAACGGAGAAGAAATATGGTGTACCTTTCTTGCTGCCGCAGAAACAAAATTGCGAATAATCATGCCAACCCACACACAAACAATGCTTAATAGATTCGTTCTAAGCCCAGAGTTCGGATCCTCGTCGGATTCTCTTTGGGAAGATTTTGGAAATTCGTGAATCGTGTCCATTCATCGTACATCGTATGGTCAGAAATCATTTTAAATATTTTTATTTAAAAATAAACATAAACAGTACTTGATCAAAACTAACCACACAATGTATGATGAACGGATTCTTAGAATCCTCACCAATAAGATTCGGAATATCCTGTTGGCCAAGCCCCGTCAAGGTTTGATTTTCAGAAAGTTAGATTGGGGCTGAGACCATTTAATGTCCTGGGGCCGAGACCGTTTGATCTTTATGAGTATAGAAGAATGAGTATGTATTTCTTTCAAAAGTGATTTTCGTACTTTCATTTATTTTTTTTGTTATATTAAGATTAAACAAATGAGATTACGAGAGGAGAACTGAAAGATAAAAATATTTCTTTTTTTGTTAAATTAAGATTAAACAAAAGAGATTACGAGAGGAGAACTGAAAGATAAAAATAAAGGGGTGTGCTATCCACACACAATTTTTTACTTCTTACACACCTCTTGTTAATTTCTGTCCGTTGATCTTCTTCAATTCATTCGATCCGATGGTCGAAAATAAAAAAGGTGTGGGAGAAGTAAAAAGGGGTGTATGGATATCACACCCCTTATCCTTTTTGTGTTGTTTAGGCTTATTTCCACACATGGCAGCATCGATGCATACTCAGTGGTCTTCCTTACCTCCTCAATTTGGGACAGGTATTTTCTTTTCTGTTGCGGAAAAGGGCTAAGGAGGATCATAGAAAAGAAAAGGAAGAAAATACAATGGACCGTAGCATAGAGAAAGAAGACAAAGCAGGTGAAGAGGATCCTTGCGATATTGGTTAGCTAGTTTAGTTTACAGTTATACCAATGAAAGTTGTGTGTCTTTCTCTATATCTGATTTTCATTTTCATTTCTCGCAATCATAAAGCTTAATTTTGTTGTGTCGATCTAGAGAAAGGTAGGCTACTTCGGGAATTACCCACCCGCATCAGGGACGGATACATTGAGAGTAAAGTTTCAGTTGAAATTGGTTTGATGGATTTGGCTTCTCTAGAGGTTTGTTCCCAATTTGTAATTTTGAATCGTATCCCGTTTTGTTCATCCAACTTTTTCACTACTATTGTATTAAGGTTGAAGATACTGTTTTTGCGTAACTGAGCGAACGTAAACATAGAACGATTTACTATTTCCTGCAGAACTTACAGAAGAGGAGGATACCTTTTTTTTTTTTTTGAGCAGAAAAGCCTTTCCTCTTGAATATACAAAGCCTTCATATCCTTTCCCATTTTGTTATGATGTCTCTATTTTTTGTGTTAAGAAAAAAGATGGAAGACATATCTTATGTCAGCTGACAAATATTTTTTTTCGTTGCTGAAATGATATGTACAGCTTGGCTCATTTACTTTTGGGGGAAGAGCTGTACTGCATATCTGCATGAAGATATTGCAGAAAAGATGATTGAATTTCGGATAACCCAAAGTGAATTATCAGCCCCGAGAGATTTATCTGATGCCGAAAAGGGTATACCTATGATCAACAGTTGCATTGTTACTTGTGGCAATGTTCTTAATAATATTAGGCCAACTATGAAGCCGTCAATTTTGTTCATGCACAGTTACTTGTGGCAATGTTACCGTTCGCTAGTCTGGAATAGTAAATGACCTAAGAACTGAGTCAGTAAAATGATGGGCCTTAATCGGAAACAGTGGAGAAAATAAATTAATTGGGTATCGTATTCTTGTGGCAGTGGAAAAGGGTTTACCGGAGCTGACAGAGCTGGGGATATTACTGAAATGTTGGGAAGCATTACCTGAGACTATCGTCCGTAGGGCCACCGCGAGTAGTAATCACAAGTCTGCTGCAGAAGAAATAGAGAAGACAGTGGAAATGTCTCAAGATGTCAAAGCTGCAGAGAGAGAGGCCACTGGTGCTCTGTCGGCAGCCTAAGGGCTGGTTTGGTGTTGCTGTACTTTGAAAAAACACTGCTGTGAGAATAAGCGGCTGTACTGTGAGAATAAGCGGCTGTGAAATAAAGCAGCAGAATGTTTGGTAAACTTTTTAGTAAAAGTGCTTTTGGAAAAAAAAAAAACAGTCTGATAGTGGGTCTTTTCATTAAAGGAGCACTGTAGCTCGGTGTGCTCTGAAAAAAAACCAGTTTTCCAAAGCTGCAAATAGTAGCTTTAGCTTTTTCTTTTGATTTCAGCTTATTCTCACAGCAGCTTTTAAAATAAGCTTTTTTTTTTTTCAGTTTACCAAACACCTAAAACCCTCACAGCTTTTTTTCATGGATACTTTTTTTTTAAGCACCTCACTCCCAAACCACCCTAAGTCCAGAAAGAAACATGTTGGAGCAGTGGACAGGCTAGCATACCAGGTTCCAGTTGATTAGACGGAGGAGTAGAAGATTTACTGCCCAATGGTTTTTAAAGATTTATTAACAGATGGAGGTTTTCCGACAATTTCAAACAAGTTTGAGGTTTTGTTGTTGGCTAGTACTGAATTGAAATCAAAACAAAACTTAAATTTCTCCAAATAAAATGCAGTTTTGGGTACCCACTTTAAACCTTGAATTTTACTTTGTGGCTTCATTTGAAATCTAACGAGAACATGGGTTGTAAACTGAAAACATTCATAAAGAAAACCTCCTTGATTTGTTTCATGTAATCTGATTGCGAATTGTTGGACCAATTTAGTGTGTGAAATTAACTAATAAAACCTACAAGTGAAGAAATAAATTGGTAACGAATTCGTTATCCACAGAATTTGAACATAAATTACGAATACATAAATAAATACTTCTTAATCACTTGAGCTATAAGTTCCTTGCAAATCAATACAACCTACTTAAAATATCTTTAACCAATAGATCACTATGGTGATCACTGGTTTTGAATGTATATGTGTACCCAAAATCCTTATTTTAAAGGCCCACCCTTCAATACCACCCCTTTGAAGCTACTATTGATAAGCCTACATTGCGCACTATATGATGCATTTTTACACACCCTTCCTTGTCACTGTCTAACAACAGAAAGCTACTTTTGAGTATGTCAATCAATGTCTCCACACACTTTCCTGCTTCCCTCTTTGAATCGATGCCTTTAAACAGCTCAAGTCCAACCCCAAATTTCACTAAATCATGGACCAACATATTACTGCTTTTCGGATATATGCAGCAGAATAGAAACAATGATTTCGCTTCCTCACTCCCTACACTTTCGTAACACAAATCTATTTTCCGATACACTTCTTGTATCGTTTTTGGAATGTCTCGTGGGCAAGGATTTCTTAGTTGTCTCAGTGCATCATCCCACATTTGCTTGCTTTGGTTCTGCAGTGCTCCTCCAACAGCTGAAATTACAAGTGGCGAACCAGCACATTCAGTCAGAACCTGTTGTGCTACCACACGTAGCTCAGGAGATTCAATCGAACTGCCTGCCATCTCTCTAAACAAACTCCAAGCTTCTTGCTCTGGCAAAACACCAATGGGGAAACTCTTCTTGGTTCCGGCCAGATGGAAGCTACCTTGAGCTCTCATGCTAACTCTAAATGCATCCAGGAGTCCCAACATAAAGATGATCTTGCACTTTCCGTTGGTTGATCCATAAGGGATTCCGATGGCCTCAAGATCAAGCATTTTCCGGACATCAAGCAATACTACAAGCAACCTCCTAGAGTCTGTGGACATTCTAGCACGCAGCACCTCTGCCCGTTCAAACAAACTCCCATTTCCCAAATTCAGTTCTAGATGATCTGCAATCTCATCTTGTATTCGTCTCAAGTTCGGATCAAGGGACGCAACAGTCATGACAACTTCTTCAAATAGACCTTGCTGCTTGACTCTCTTCATGAACTCTTTCGTCGTTACTGTATCTCCTCTGTTGATTTTCCCACAATCAATGCTAATCAAGTTGATATTTTCATCCTGCAGAGCCCTCAAGACCTCCCTTGTACACGGTAATCTGTATTCCAAGCGCTCGGAAAGTTTCATGGCTGCTGGTGGAGTAGTAAAGTTGGATCTTCTCGAGGAGCTAGCCCCGTCACGAGCCATAACAGATTTGATCATAGAATGACAGAAACAAAGAATAAAAATAAGCAGCTGGTAAAGAACAATATCGATTTGATTGCACGGCGTACACCTCCCTCCGTTGAATGGTTTGTTAAATAGAGATACGTAGTCTTATCACAAAATCAACTTAATTTGTCAGCTAAAGAAAAAAAGGAAACTGTGGCTAGTCAAGTCTACAGTCTACATTTTCAAAATCAAGCAGTTAATATTTTTTATTGTACGAACAAACATGAATTTCAAAAGTAATCAGTCACGGCTCTGTTGGAAGATTCTTGTCAAAGTATGTCTATGTCATTGTATTAGCAGTCAGAAGTAGCAGCCTAGGCTTTCTAGACAACTAACAATTAATTATACAAAACCTAATTCATGGCGCGGTGCATTTTGTTGGAGGAATTTTTGTTAATTAATATTGTCTGCAAAGGAAAGAAATAACTAGTAACACAACGGGGATTTGGTCCAAGGGTTTGGAATTATTGACTGACAAAAACGAATTTGAACCATATTATTGCTGATCTATTGTACGAACAAACATGAATTTCAAAAGTAATCAGCCACGGCTCTGTTGGAAGATTCTTGTCAAAGTATGTCTATGTCATTGTATTAGCAGTCAGAAGTAGCAGCCTAGGCTTTCTAGACAACTAACAATTAATTATACAAAACCTAATTCATGGCGCGGTGCATTTTGTTGGAGGAATTTTTGTTAATTAATATTGTCTGCAAAGGAAAGAAATAACTAGGAACACAACTGGGATTTGGTCCAAGGGTTTGGAATTATCTGGAGTTTGACTGACAAAAACGAATTTGAACCATATTATTGCTGATCTATTGTGAGACTTAACCTACTTCATCATCCCTTAGTGTAGATAATATCGTTTGTTAAAAAAAATAAAAAAATAAAAAAATTGTTTGTTAAAGAAAAAAACTAATTTACGTGCCGATTTTTATTGCATTTCAAAAATGCCCCCCACATGTCCTGCACTTTCCATGCCAGCCGTTAATAGTTAACAAATGTTTAACACAACAAAAGGTATAAATTGAAATAATTTTGAAACTTTTCTATGTTTGGATGAAGAAATTTAAGATTGTTACGGAATTTTAATATGACGGAAATTGAAATGATGAGATTTTATTTTCAAGAATTTGTGAATTTTTTTGTTTGATTAACCTAAAAGAACAATAGAATTGAATACGGAATTTGTTATTTTTAAACTCTCAATTATAGAAATTGGGAAATAACACTTATTTACATGGAATTTAAACTTAGGAATTGGAGGTTCCAAATTCTAAGTTTTTTTTCCACGCGGAAATCTAAATTTATATGTTTATGAATCCAAACAAGAGAATTGGTACATGTCAATTTATAAATTCTGACTTGTATCCAAATTTTAAGTTTATTTTCTTCATCCAAACATAATGTTAGAATTGAAGAGACGACCGACCAAACCAAAAACCGAGGGTATACAATACATCGTGGAATTAGTTTTATTATTATTATTAGAATTAGTTGTCATGCGGGCTAGGATTAATCCCTTGCCTATTAAGTTTCAAACTAGTTGTCTTAAAGAGACGACTGACCAAACCAAAATCCAAGGGTATACAATACATTCATGCAATTCTGAAATCTCGAATAAGAAAATTAAAATCCTACGACCTATTTGAAAACCATTCTAAAGTTTTGTTAGCACAAACCATGTCCTCTTAGTGTAAATTTTTATTATAGCAAGTGGCTTGTATTGAGGAATAGGTCTCACATTGGTTATATGACAAAATAATATACAATTAACATATGTGAGTTTTCACTAGTAATATTACCAAGGCCTTTTTGAAGAAAGTGGCTTGAGTTGGAGAATAAGATATCACATTGGTTATATGACAAAATAATATACAATTAATAAATGAGTTTCCACCAGTAATATCACTGATGCCTTTTTGAAGTAAGTTGAAGTTCTACCATAAAATCAATTGGCTATAAGCCCTTGCATGGTTTGGTCCCTTACCAATGTGTGACTTTGTCCTCAAAATCACACGACCCTTCACTTGTGGAAAATTTTAAATCTAACACGTGTACAACACGAACGAGGTGACTTGAAGCACGTGTGCCCCTTGGGCTTCACACGTGGGCAACCTGTTTTGATACTATGAAGCAGTTCGGGTTCGACCATAAAACCAATTGATAATATAATGAGTAGCCCAACTTATTTACAAGCCCTTGCATGAATTGGTCCCTCATCAATGTGTGACCTTGTCCTCACAATCTCATACTTTTGTGATAAAACTTAGCATCTAATAATAGATGGTTAAGTTAGGATAACATCGGTAATGTTGCCATGTTGGACCTATAAGTATATCAGCTTGTAGCTTGGTATCCTAGAAAGAATTTATGTGTGACCATATCACCAAATCTCATAATTTCAATAACTTTAGATATTCAACATCATTAATGTTAATGGTGGATTTGTTGGGCCTATAACTTTAGAAGGCAGAAATCAACATATAACTTGGAAATTGTATACTGGACAACAGAAATGCAATTGTTGACCTTTCATGAGTCCAAAAGTCCAGTTGAGTTTCTTTCTGACTGTCGTTCAGCTCCTTAAGAAACCTAAACAGAATTTCTCTGTAGGAGGGCATTCTTCAACAATTTAACTCTTCAAGTGATGGCCAATCTACAGTACATTTTCCTTGAGAAAATATTATGAGATTTGGTAGAGCGCCAACTTCCAAATAACTTGGCTGAGGGAACAAGCTGTTATCCTCTGATTCTTCACCCGCTAGCGGTTTTGCAACTACCACTTCCATCTTCTTGCATTAAATTATGAATAGACCTTTGAGCTTCACCATATATACCTCTGGCAATGGAAGGAGAGAGCATAAACTCCAAACTGCCACAACCAGAAATGTGTAATGATGTTAATTGAAAGGCTCGGATTCAATTGGACTCCCTGATTTGAATCATTTGAGGTTGGGAAATTGAAGATGTTTCGCCCAAATGAGAAAGTGTTGCAGCGTGTTCTTCCTTGGTATTTGACCCTATGGACTCAAAAATCTCTTCCAGTCAGCGAATCGCAACCGTATTCGTGTAGGTCTCTAAGTTCACAGAAGGAGTAAGGCAGAGCTGCCTACTTCATAACTCTCCGAAGTTGTCCATATCACGAATTTCTAGCGTCTTCAGAGCTGGAAAATCAACGTGAAAAATACATTGAATGTTATTAGTACCAAAAATGGTTAACAACTAAAACTTGCAGGCATAGAATTCGAGTCATATGCACACCTTTTCATTGAAAATGTGATTTGGAAATTAACAATTGGTCCCGTAGCTACAAATGATAGAACAAACGTCTTTAAGGTAGCCAAGCACCAGAGTTGTCATCGAACATGAAGCTGCTGTTAGTGATGGAGAACAATTTAGAAACAAAAATAACAGAAATATAGAACCTGAAATACTTATACTTTATTACTAAAAAAATACTTGTAATACAGAATGAAATTAAACAATAAATACAGAAATTAAAATGATACTAACTTGAATGAATCAAAGGTAGAGGCTAGCGCAAAAGCTATGTCCTTCGAACAGTATTTCCGTCCCACTCTTGTGCTTGTGGTTCTATAACGTCTCATCGACTAGGATACAACTACCTAATTCTACAACCTGCATTGGATTATAGAATTCTAGCGAATTGTTTTGTGTGTTTACTCTCTGGGAATTTTGCACGGAAGAAAAGGAGGAGATAAGATGATCCTACTTGGAAACTGTGATTGCAAATATATAAGTTGTTTCACACATTTTCAAATACTTGTTCAGTGTACTTGAAAATACATAACTCTTTCTAAGAGCTGTGTCTCTTAATCAAAACGTTTTTTATTTAATAAATTAATTAAAAATTTAATCCGAATTTAAAATTAATGAATCTGATTAATTTTAAATTCCAAGGCCCCAAGGCCCAAGACACATGTCTTGATTAATTAATATTAATTGTATTAGGCTATATTTTACAGACGTAATTCACACAACCATAAGGCCCAAGCCTTCAATCCATTTTCATATGGTCCAAATCCTAACTACTATTGTAAAAGACAAAACATATATAAAGGTCATTGGGAATCCTACGTTTCCCAATGTGGGACAGGAGTCTCAAAACTCCAACAATACCCCACATTTTGAGACGACTATTTGGTCCTAGAGAAACTAAGATACGAGAGTAAACAGTAGATGTGACATACATCAGGAGATGTGTCTTTTGGACTTGAACCTACCTTAGTATATACTTATCGGATTTACTAGATGACGCAATGAATATAAAATCTTGAACTGTTCATCTCCGCAGTAAACTAAGACAATAAGCAAAACATATGCCACACCAACACATCACAAATTCATATGTTTGTGTTCTTTTTGGTTCTGAACAAATCCTAGATTCAGGAGAGCTTTAGAGAATGTAACCATGTAATTCTCATAAATGCGACCCCACATTTACTCTCATATAGGTGATATTGATTAAGAATAGGCTACTACTATTCCACTTGATTTGCAAGTATCAATATCATTAAACTAATGTATCCTACACCCATCAGTAGTCACCACACTTCTTCCATCATAGGAATGGGTATGTAAGTGTGTTTCTTCTTTGAATCTAGCCAAACCAGTTTGCCTATTGAACCTAGACCATAGGATCTCCAATCAACTAGGTTAGGTTTCCGTTTGGTAGTTTCATTTTACTCTATTGGCTTTAAACCCATTCCCCTCGATGTATGCTTAACTTGCTTTCTAGACAAACCTTTAGTAAGCGGATCCACAATATTATCTTTTGACTTAACATAGTCAATAAAAATTACACCACTAGAGAGCCATTGCTTTATTGTATTATACCTTCGTCTAATTTGTCTAGACTTCCCATTGTATACACCATTTTTAGCTCGATATTGTGCAGCTAAACGATCACAGTGTATAATATTGTCGTTACAGGTTTAGGCCATATGGGAACATTTTCCAAAAATTCTCTTAGCCACTCAACTTCTTCTCCAACCTTATCGAGAGCTATAAATTCCTATTCCATCGTTGATCGGGCTATGCACGTTTGTTTGGAAGATTTCCAAGATATCGCTGCTCATCCCAAAGTAAATACATATCCACTTGTGGATTTCGTATCAGTACTATCAGATATCCAATTCGCATCAGTAAATCCTTCAAGCACTGGAGGATACCTCGTATAATGCAACTCATAATTCATTGTATGTTTTAAGTATCTCAATACTCGAATTAAAGCTTCCCAATGATCATGCTCAAGATTGCATGTATATCTACTCAGTCTACTCATTGAGTATGCTATATTAGGCCTTGTACAGTTCATAATGTACATAAGGCTTCCAATAAGTTGTGAATATTCTCGTTGAAATATAGCATCACCACTATTTTTCTTTAGTTTGCTATTGGCAACAAAATGAGTAATTGCATCTCTACTTTCCAAATGACTATATTTTCTAAGTGTAGCTTCTATATAATGGGATTGTGTAAGAGTATAACCTTCTTGGTTTCTTTTGATTTTTATACCAAGAATCACATCAGCTAGACCAAGATCTTTCATATCGAAGCTTGATTTCAATATCTTCTTGGTCCCGTTTATTATCTCTTTGTTAGTTCCCATTATAAGCATATCATCTACATATAGACACAACATAACGCAAGCATTATTTTGAGTTTTTGTGTAGACACATTTATCACACTCATTTATCTTAAACCCATGTGTGATCATAATATGGTCAAATTTTTCATGTCATTGCTTTGGAGCTTGTTTAAGTCCATATAGCGATTTCACAAGTTTACAAACTTTGTGTTCTTGACCTTTAACTACAAACCCCTTGGGTTGTTCCATATATATTTCCTCATCTAAGTCTCCATTTAATAATGCAGTCTTTACATCCATTTGATGTATTTCCATGTTATGGAGGTATAGCAATCAACAGTCTTATTGAAGTAATTCTCGTTACAGGCGAGTATGTATCAAAGAAATCCAAACCATGTTTTTGACAATATCCTTTAGCTACCAAACGAGCCTTATATTTGTCAATTGTACCATCTGGTTTTAATTTCTTCTTAAAGATCCATTTGTGCCCAATTGGCTTATTGGCAGGGGGCAAATCGACTAATTCCCATGTATGATTTTGCATAATGGAATCTACTTCACTGTTAACTGCATCCTTCCAAAATGAAGCTTCAAGAGTGGACATGGCTTCCTTGAATGATTGAGGTTCTGTCATAGTTAATAAGGTCACAAAATCAGGCCCAAAGTCCTTTCTAATTTTCATCCGTTTACTCCTTCTAGGTTCAAGTTCTTCTTCTTCTTGAACTCTAGACGAGGATACCATCATCATGTTCTCTAGGTTCGTCATTAACCTCAGATACTCATCATGTAATCTCTTTTTCAAGAAATTAGACTTGCCCATTTTGTATGGAAATATATCCTAAAAAAATATTGCGTTTATAGATTCTATAATAGTATTGACATGTATATATCGCTTACTTCAGAATGAAAAACTAAGAATCTATAAGTTGAACTATTAGATGCAAAACCAATAAAACACAATCTATAGTTTTAGGTCCTAATTTTGTTCTCTTTGGCAATGGGACTTGTACTTTTGCAAGGCAAACCCCACACTTTAAGCAATTTAAACATTGGGGTTCTTCCCTTCCATAATTCATATAGTGACTCCTTTCTCGTTTTAGGTGGAATTTGATTCAAAATTTTATTTGCAGTAAGTAAAGCTTCACCCCGCAAATTGTGTGGAAGCCTAGAGCTATTCAACATAGAATTGATCATGTCTTTAAAGGTCCTATTTTTCCGTTTGGCAACACCATTTTGTTGCGGTGTATAGGGGGCTATTGTTTGATGAATTATGCCATGTGTGACACAAAATTCAGCAAAGGCATGAGACTCATATTCTCCTCCCCTATCAGACCTTAAGACTTTAATCTTCTTGTTAAGTTGATTCTCCACTTCTGCCTTATATGTCTTAAACATATCCAAGGTCTCATCTTTACTATGAAGTAAATAAACATAACAATACTTGATGAAATCATCTATAAATGTTACATAATAGTTCTTTCCACCACGAGTTGGATATGATCTAAAATCACACAAATCACTATGAATTAAATCTAACAAATCATTGGATTTTTCATCCACTGATTTAAAAATTTCAATTCTGTACAAGTCTCACATTTAACATTATCTAAATAGTCAAGTTTGGACAACAAACCTAAATTATGCATTCTAAAAAGAGAACGAAAATTTACATGTCCTAACCTAGAGTGCCATAAATGAGATGAATCAACAATATAAGCAAAAGCATTATTTATTTCATTCATAGCATTATCATTATCAAGTACATTTAGTTTGAATAATCCATCAGCAAGGTAACCCTTTTCCCACAGACATTCCCCCTTTAGTTAGCACAAACTTATTGGACTCAAAAACTAGTTTGAATCCCTTATTACTAAGGATAGGACCATAAACAAGATTCTTCCTTATATTGGGGACATGTAACACATCAAGGAGGGTTAATTCCTTTCCAGAAATGAATTTTAGAACACATTTCCCTATTCCAGCCACAACAGATGCAGACGCATTTTCCATGAACAGCTGCTCGTTCCCCTCGACTTTCTGGTATGAAGAGAACATATTTCTATGACCACATACATGGTGAGTCGCACCGGTATCTATCCACCAATTATCGTGGTCATATACAAGGTTGATTTCATAAGTCATTGCAGCCAAGGCATCCATATTTTCAATCAAGTTTGCGCGGTTGTTGTTACTTTGATTTCCAGGACCTTGATCCCTTCAATGGCGACATTCTTGAGCTGTATGGCCTTGCTTTCCACAAACCCAGCAACTTCCCTTGATTTTCTTGAAGTCTTTGCCTTTCAAACCAGGGACAAAGTTCTTTTCCTTCTTCTTAGTTTTCTGGAATTTTGGCCTTTGCTACGATGAACTTCCTTTAACAACATTCGCCTTAGCTTTCATACTCTAAACCAGACCTTTCTCATTCTTTTTGTTATCTTCCTCAATTCTCAGCCTTACAATGAGATCATCGAGGGTCATCTCCTTACGTTTGTGCTTAAGATAATTCTTGAACTTCTTCCAAGAAGATGGCAATTTCTCTATAAAAGACACCACTTGAAAAGATTCATTTAACACCATCTCTTCAACATGAATGTCATGGATGATTTTCTGGAGATCTTCAATTTAAGAGACAACGGACTTGGAATCCACCATTTTGTAGTCCAAAAATTTGTCCACGACAAATTTCTTTGAACCAGCATCCTCTGTTTTATATTTTTTTCCTAAGTGATTCCCAAAGTTCCTTGGTTGTTTTGCACACCACATAGACATCATACAACGAATCATCTAATGCATTAAGAATATAGTTTCTGCAAAGGAAATCATTATGATTCCAGGCATCTATAGCCGTCAAAGTTTCTGCAGAAAAAATATTTTCTCCATCTGCAGTAGGTACAGTTTCGCGCAGAACATTAGCCAAATTTAGTGTTGTCAAATAAAACAACATTTTCTGCTGCCATCTTTTGAAATCTCCACCCTTAAATTTCTCAGGCTTTTCAGAATGAGGTTTAGTTCCTGATTATTCCATACTGTTCGAAGATTGTTGGAGAACAATTTAGAAACAAAAATAACAGAAATACAGAACTTGAAATACTTATACTTTATTACGAAAAAATACTTGCAATACAGAATGAAAGTACACAATAAATACAGAAATTAAAATAATACTAACTTGAATGAATCAAAGGTAGAGGCTAGCACAAAGGTTATGTCCTTCGAATAGTATTTCCGTCCCACTCTTGTGCTTGTGGTTCTACAACATCTGCTCGATCAGGATACAACTACCTAATTCTACAACCCGCACTGGATTATAAAATTCTAGCGAATTGTTCTGTGTGTTTACTCTCTGAGAATTTTGCACGGAAGAAAAGATGATCCTACTTGGAAATTGTGATTGCAAATATATAGGTTGTTTCACACCTTTTCAAATACCTATTCAGTGTACTTGAAAATACACAACTCTTTCTAAGAGCTGTGTCTCTTAATCAAAACAGTTTTTAATTAATAAATTAATTAAAAATTTAATCCAAATTTAAAATTAATGAATCTGATTAATTTTAAATTCCTAGGCCGTAAGCGCCCCAGGCCCTTGTCTTGATTAATCAACACAACCATGAGACCCAAGCCTAATCCACACAACCATGAAACCCAAGCCTTCAATCCATTTCCAAATGGTCCAAATCCTAACTACTATTGTAAAAGACAATAGGCTATAGTTTACAAACCTAATCCACACAACCATGAAACCCAAGCCTTCAATCCATTTCCAAATGGTCCAAA
The DNA here is from genome assembly GCA_006547085.1 of Malus baccata. NCBI lineage: Eukaryota > Viridiplantae > Streptophyta > Magnoliopsida > Rosales > Rosaceae > Malus > Malus baccata. The sequence continues at coordinate 276,787 of VIEB01000057.1, read as the reverse complement.
TCCTAACTACTATTGTAAAAGACAAAATATATATAAAGGTCCTTGGGAATCCTATGTTCCCCGATGTGGGACATGAGTCTCAAAACTCCAACAGTTTGTAATAGGAGGAAGGATCTTGTATGGGCTTATAAGTAAGTTAGGCTACTCTCTATTCTGCCAATTGGTTTTATTGTGGAACGCCTACTTCTTTATGATATAAGACTAGGTTGTCCCGTGTGTGAAGTCCAACGACCACAAGTGCTTCACGACACCAATTTATGTGTTGTCCATGTGTTTGGCTTGAAAATTCGTCACATGTGAAAGGGCGTATGAGAATGCGAAGGTTTAGGGTAAAAGGAGAAACCTTGCAATGACTTATAAGTAAGTTAGGCTACTCATTATATTGCCAATTAGATTTATGGCGGAATCTCAACTTTATTCATTGTAATCATAACAATAAGAGAAGAAAAGAGTTGAAGAGGGAAGTAAAGGCTCTGTACTTCTTAGCAATGAAAGAGAATGTTTACAATTGATCTTATCTTATAAAAACGGATTTTCATCGTGGATGCTTCATTGTTGTGGTTGTATATCTCCTAAAGTTGTAAAATTAAAAAAAAAAATAATAATAACTCATGGACCCAGAGGAATGGGTCCGTTTTAAACGGGTCGAGTTAGGTCTGGTTCCATATTCAAACGAATCTGGTCTGTCCCTCTAAATTTGTGCCTGGCCTGGCTTGGCCCGTGTCCACCCCTAATCCACATGCTTTATTCTTGAATGAAAAACCGGATTAAGACCACGTGCAATGGCAAATTGATTTTCACAATTAAGAACAGGAGGATTGGGCAAGCACATATGCATATCCTTCAAAACCAACCTTAACCAAGCAATATCAGCTGATGCATGCGCTAAAGTTTTGTATTCAGTTTCAGTGGAACTCCAAGAGACAGAGTTCTGCTTCTTAAACAGCTAGAAAATTGGATTTTCCCCTAAATAAATCACATAACCAATAACATAACTTCCAGTGTTAAGATTAGCTGCCTAATCAGAGTCACTATAACTTTGAAGTTTCATTGGTGTCTCAGCAGTATAGGTCAATCCACAAGATAAAGCACCTTGTAAGTATCTCAGGATTCTTTTAACCAAATCCATGTGAACATCTGTAGGAGCTGCCATAAACTAACACACCGTAACGAGAGCAAAGGCTATATCAGGCTTTGTGTAGTCAAATATTGCAAGGCTCCCACAAGGCTTCTATACAAAGTTGGATCAGGCAGTAATATTTCTTCATAAGACATCACTTGGTTATGAGGTTTACATGGAGTGGAACAAGGTTTACACATATCCATTCCTGCCGTATGTGTCAAATCTTTTGAGTACTCAGCTTGATTAACAAAAGGATATCCATGGTTTTGTACTTAATTTCCAATCCAAGAAAGTAAGCAAGTTTTCCCATGTCTTTAAAGTATCAATAATTGACTGCACCAGAGTGGAAATAGACCTAGTCATAATAATGTTATCTACATATGATAATAAGCAGAAGATTACAAATCTAAAGGCGAAGATGAACTATTTATAATGTAAACCCTAGGTATCTAAATAGGAAGGGAAATAAATGTATAACAAAATATAAAACATTCTAAAATATTAAAATCCGAATAAAACATGGTGAACAACATAATTCGCTTAAATTTTGACTGAGCTCATTACAACATAATGAATCTTGTAGATCTCGTCATTCTCTTCGAATCTATATATTTTGGGCTCAAAACAGACATGTCAAATCAAAGTTACGTTAATCTGGATAGCCCGAAAAGTTCAAAACATCCACTTTCAAAATATGGCCAGAAAATAACATATCAACACACGAATTACCAATTATTGATTGCTCGCTGCTTCCTTCTTTTAATTATTGCATGTGAAGTAACGCGGAAAGGATCCTCTTCGGATCCCTTCCACCTAATCCTCTTCATCAAACAATCCGAGCTCTTAAAATTTGATTTTACGGCTAAAGTTATTATAACTTTTAAAGTAGGCCCATGTTTTTAGCCGTTTGATCAAATTTCAAAGGCCTGGATTATTTGATGAGGAGGATTAGGTGGAAAGAATCCGGAGAGGATCCCTTTCCAAGTAACGCAATTCTTGTCCTACATCATGAGTACTTTTGCCACATCATGCCCTATCTACACTCTAACGTTCTCTATTTCTTAAACCCGAAAAGTGGTCCAAGTTCTCCATTTTTGCTTCTATATTTATCATATATGAGGAGATCGATTAATGATGCAGAGACAGCAGAGGTGGCCAATTTCCTTACGCACATGGTGAAATTGACAAGTGACAAGTACCTTAGAACAAACCACAATATAATAGTGGATAAGCAAGTTCCTAAAGCCACGAAGTTTAACTATAACCATACATACAATGGTACATAAGAGGACGATAAGGAGAAAAATATTCATTCAATTACTTCGGCTATGAAATGTGTGTTCATTTTTATATAAAATAACTAACTGTCGACTAGAAAAATAAATAAATAAAATTTTAAAAAAAAAATCATCATTATCGTCAACAAAAGGTATCAACTGGATTTCAATTTTCTCCACATTAAATTATGTGTGTCTGTTCTATAACAAATAACAGACGTAATGCACATAACTCATTTTGCTATTTGGAAATGCAGGCAAATGATAGAGAAGAAACACACAATACTTCTAGTAGGAAAATTTTCAGATATCTACCAAAACATCACAGATTGAACTTGATGAACATTTGAGTAGAACCGACTCAAAACTATCACGTAGCCAGTTTTGCTATGAACTCATCATTCACTACCTTCCTGCCCACTGACCAACATTTTCCATATGAAGGCATTTTTTGGATTTATTCTCACACACACACACTCTCTCTCTCTCATATTAATTTCTCTCATACAAGGTTCTGTTGCTTCTTACTTTCCTTTATCATAAGCTTGAGATTCATTAATCCAATATGTATGGTCACCGTTACACAAATATTTGACACGTGGAGTTTTGCAACCCAATGCATGGCTCGGTTCTTTAAATATTTTGACAGGAAAATTGCACAAATCACCCTCAGCTCATTTATGAAATAAGAAAAATTAATGATCATGTGATGAATTATGTTACCAATCTCAGTCAAAAATCGAGATTGATGCCCAAGTTTTGTTTGAAAATTGGACATGTAGCTCTCATACATGGTAAAAATACGTCATTTCATGTGTATTTTTGCGCTTTCATGTGCATATTTCATTGAAAAATACTCATATAATGGATTTTGTTACCAATCGCACTAAAAGGACGTAGCCCAAATTTTATTAAAAAATTGGACTTGTAGCTCTCATGCATGAAAATACGTCATTTCATGTGTACTTTTGCTCTTGCATGTGACCCTCGCGTTCAACTTTTAGACGGAATATAAACGCGAACTGGTTTTTTGACTAAGATTGGTAACTGAGGCATACAATTAATACCGAGTATATATAACTTGCTGAGTACAGCAAAGAATTGAAAACCCTAGCAAAAAAACATAGGAAAAACAGAGGAAAGAAAGAGAAATGGAAAAGAAAGAGAGAGCTTGCAAAGCTCACTGCTTGGTGTTGCCCTATCCATCCCAAGGGCACATAAATCCCATGCTCCAATTCTCCAAGGTTCTACAACACAAAGGACTAAATATCACACTCCTCACTACTCACCATGTCCACAGCACCATGCATAGGTCACCATCCACCTCTATTGCATTCGAAACCATTTCCGATGGCTACGACGAAGGTGGGATTCTCCAAGCTGAAACCATTGAAGCCTACTTGGACAGCTTTAAGAAGGTAGGGACAAATACATTGATCGAGCTTCTCGGAAAGCTTTCGGGCTCAGGGAACCCCGTTGATTGTAATGTTTATGATGCGTTCATGCCTTGGCCTCTAGATGTTGCTAAGAAGTTTGGGATTGGTGGGGCAGTTTTCTTCACTCAGTCTTGTGCAGTGGACAACATTTACTACCATGTCCAACAAGGACTGCTCAAACTTCTCTGCCTCCTGACTATGAAATTTTGCTTCCTGGATTGCCACCACTTCAGCCCTTAGACATGCCTTCTTTCATCCATGTTTTTGGGTCGTACCCGGCTTTCTTCAAGATGGTTGTGGATGACCACTTCTTTAATGTTGACAAAGCTGATTGGATCCTCTGCAACACATTTTATGAGCTGGAAGAAGAGGTAATTGATAAACATGTTGGGGTTGTGTATATACACTACAATAAAAACAGGGCTTTGGTTACAAAATTAAGGACACATGAGAAGTTTGTGTCTCGTTAAACAATATTAAACAACAGTACCTATTCAATATAGCACCATGTATTGTGCCCAACGTAAAAAAATAAAAGAAAACTAATGAAAAAGGCTTGAAAACTTTGAGTTTGAACGATAAGGACAAAATAAAGGGTAAAGTGAATAGTACCAGGATTGACTTTTTAGTGTAAAAATGTGGTTTTTCGTTAAAGTGAACAGTACCGTGGGTTTTTCGTTAAAATTCCTAAAAAATAATTGACACAAAAACAGTATTGGGCACGGGAACTGTACAAGGGAAACATTAACCTCTAGCCTGGCAACTTTTTGACAAATTGAATGATTTTTAATAGTGATGTGCAACATCATGATTTAATTGAATGATTTTCATGGTTTTCTTTTCCAAATTCATTCCCGGAGAGGATAGATATTCTAACTAATTTAAGCTTTTTTCTTAAGTACAAAACAATCAAGAATACATAAGATAGGTTCTTTGAATTGTTGATTAATCGCCAGAGATGGCATAAAACTATTAGTTCATTATCTAATGGATTTTTTTCATTCTACTCAAACTGAAAGTCAGTATTTATCAAAGTTGTTCCTATCTAACGGAACATTATTGGGTCAAATGACAAAGACATTGTTTAAGGAAAAGAAAACGTTTTCCGGATGAAATGAAACTAAATTCATGTAAAAAGAGAGATTTCCCATACCTTTTTTAGTTTCAGAATTTAATTGAGCTTATGGACATTAAATTTAATTCCAAGATTATATTTGGTGTTTTGATTTGTTTGTGCATACATAGGTGGTGGATTGGATGGCAAAGTTTTGGCCATTGAGGACGATTGGACCAACCATACCATCCAAGTACTTGGATAAGCGGCGCGAAGAAGACACAGAATATGGTAGCTTAGCAGAACTTGGAGCTGATGCCTGCATGAAATGGCTAAATGCAAAGCCAAAAGAGTCTGTAGCTTATGTGTCCTTTGGCAGCTTAGCAGAACTTGGAGCTGAGCAAATGGAGGAACTGAGATGGGGTTTGAAGAGGAGCAAAAGCTACTTCTTGTGGGTGATTAGAGAAAAAGAAGCGGCTAAGCTACCAAAAGGATTTGTAGAGAGACATCGAAGAAGGGTTTCGTGGTCTCGAGGTGCCCCCAATTGGAGGTTTTAGCACATGAGGTTGTGGGATGCTTTGTGACACATTGTGGTTGGAATTCTACTTTGGAGGCTACGAGTTTGGGTGTTCCAATGGTGGCAGTGCCGCAGTGGACTGACCAAAGCACCAATGCCAGGTTTATTATGGATGTGTGGAAAATGGGGCTTACAGCTTCAGTTGATGAGAATGGAATAGTGAGACAAGAAGAAATAGCACGTTGTGTGAGGGAATTATTGGAAGGGGACAGAGAGACGGAAATTCAAATGTACGCTTTGAAGTGGAAAATGTTGGCTACAACGGCAGTGGATGAAGGTGGAAGTTTTGATAAAAACATCGATGAGTTCATTGCAAAACTAGTATACAACTAGGTTTACTTTTGGTGTTTGAAAAATAAGAGGACACGTTTCATGTCTTTGGGTATACATATGGATGTTCCTTTAATTTATCCGGTTACCTTTTGTGTGCAATTCAATGAACTTGTAGTCCGGCAATGGATTTTTTTCCAACCAAAAAAAAAAAAAAACACAATCTATGTTTTGTAAAATTTGCAAAGTTTACGAGATCAATAATTAATCATGTGCATAGTTTTCAGGTTACACCGAAAAATTTCTCATTTTCAAGTACAAGATTATTTGCATACATGATTTGATACGAATTACTGATCAGATTTATTTCGACTTAAATCCTCGGGAGACACCATGAAATAAAGCACACTGCTAGCAGCTCGCAGGGAAAATACAGAGAAAAAGGGGAAAACCAAAACCAAAAGAAGCTGCTGCTGTTCGCTCCCTAAATCCGCCATGGCGCCTTGCGGGCAAGTCGGGGATTTACTGCACATACGAGATTGGTGGGTGCGGGCGTGCCACTACTAGATGCCGCTAGTAGACGGGATTTGAATGATTGAGGTTGCGCCTTTTGACTTCAAATCAAGAGATTGTGCCATTTGAGTGGGAGTTGCTCAAATTAAGGTTCTTTGTTTGCCTTAAAAATAAGGACTTTACTTATATGGAGCGATAGAACAATATGTAAATGATAAGGTTGCTTGGAAATATAAATGACAGAGGAAAGTGACTAAAATTGTAGATTGCTTGTAATTTATATGGCTGGAAATGAGTACATAAAAGCTACAAATGAGATCGATACCGCAAGTGAGCAGCAGAGCTAATAAACTTAGATAAAAGAAGGCTTTTGGCAAATCTGGTTTGAGCAGAGTTTGTGCTTTTGTTTGTTTGTTTGAGTGTCCATAATCCTTGTGCATCTGCTCCTTTTTATAGAGGTCTGGAGGAAACCCTCCTTCTGAGGTTTTGTTCCTGCCCGAACGAAGCTTGGGCAGGTTGCATTGTGAAATATTTAGAATAAGCAAGTTTGAATCTCCACCACATATCTCCACCACTTGCAATAAATTAATAATAAAAAGAAGCAAGCTGTCTTCTTCACATGCCTCCTGCAAAAGAATGTCTGAATGCTTTTCCAATCTACTTGAAGGCATACACATCTCCACCACCCAAACGAATTGGAGAAACAATATTATAATGTCCAACCCCTCCACTTGCATCTAAATATCCTTCCAAGCTAGCTTTCTTACATATTAATCCTCCAAATGCCATATTTTACCCAAATTGCCCAAATAAGTAAAAATGGGTATATTTTGAGTGCAAACAGTGCCCCCCAAGTTTTACAAATTTGAGCAAAGTTTGTGAAACTTACAACTCCAATGCTGCCAAGAATGATGTCGAAGGAAGAAGCACGTCTACCTTTTCGGTCTTTTTGTCGTTGATAACCTTTGGCAAGAAGAGCAAGGCAATTGGTAGTGCGACTAGCATTGAAAAGAATGTTGTCTAACTTGTGTTCCTTCTTGTTTGATACCAAAAAACATAAGAGCATCCTCACTGGTTACCGAGATAGTAAACTAGAAAAATGCCCGAAGTCGGGCAAACTGGAAAAGAGAGTTAAGAGAGAAATAAATTGGGCAACTATTCTTTTTTGTCTTTTTCTTTTGGCCTCTTTTCGTATATATAATATAAATATAAATATAATATATATAAATATATCTAGCCCTTTCGGGCAAAAGCCCTCAGATTCTTTTCTTCTTCTTATATATAATACTTTTTTTAAAAAAATGGGGATCCCTCCCCTTAAGCTCCCTGTATATATATATATATATATATATAGATAATATACATTGCCCAACGGGCAAGGTAAAGAAAACAGGGAGACATGACAAAGACAAGGAGAAAGGGAAAAGAATGAAAAAGAAAAAGGAAAGAGGAACAATAAAAAAAAAAGGGTAAAGAAAGACCCTTGTCTGCAGAATGGGACAGGAAAGAAAGAGAAAGAAATAAAAAGAGAAAGAAGTGCCCTTTCGGGCAAGAAGGGGACCGAAGAGACAAGAGAAAAAAAGAAAAAGGAGAGAGAGAGAGAAAGAAAAAGAAAAACAGAGAAAACAATCCTTCTTCTTTCCCAAACTTCGCCTCTTTGGAATTAGGTGAAATGAAAAGATGCCTCTCAAAGCAGAAGCTCTAAACAACAAAGTCAATTTCCTCATCCTCTTGGCTGACGAGGACCCTTCTCCCTCTCTCAGTTGGTGCCCTGATGTGTGAGATCTGAACCTGTAATCTACAAAAAGCTAGAAGCTATACCAGATGATGTTGCACTTTTGAGGAGATCAAACTCCTCTGGTGTTATTTTGTTCAGAACCCTCATAGTCTTCCACACGCGGTCCTCATCAGATAGAGCAACCTTCTAGCTGACCATAGTACCTTAGCTTTGATTGAAGTAGGAGCAGGCCCTCCTCCTTGGTTCTGTTCATGCAAATTAAGCCTGATTTGCATCTTGCTGTTTGTGACCAAACCGATCACCAGACTTTTTATTCTTCCGGAGAGCACCCCAAGACCGCACTCTTTAAGGCAGGAATTGGTGTAGAAGTGTCACGCCAAACTCGGCTATTGGGTTCCGAATAATCAATTTTAGGCTGGAGATGGAGCTGGAGATTTGGTAGAATGGGTTTTGCATGACCTCAGTTCTGATCTTCACTACTGGAATTTCATCAAGGAGCAAAACAGCTTCCCTAAGCTGTAGTTGATTCTTTGGGACGGAGTGAGATGCATAGTGCTAGCACACTCCCCTCCCTAACCAGCAAAAATCCAGACTTTTCTTCCCATACTGAGAGATAATTAGGGAAACTAGAGATCCCCGAGATTGGGGAATGGAAGAATATCACCTGCAATTGTTGCTCATTGATCCATTCCATTGAGGTCGAGAGCTATACTAGACTTTGATCCGCTGTTTGATGTTCTTTGCCCGAGCTGCGGTTCCAAGACACCGCCCATGGATTCGTTTTTGGAGTAACAATACCACCTCGGGCTCACGGGAGTTTGCAATAACCCTGCTGTCGAAAGCATTGTTGGAATTAAGTTCGTTATCACTTCCAACATGATGTTGCAGCGCAGGTTTTGGCTGGAATTTGTTGTCTTCTTCTTCCCGCGAGCTCCGCTTTCTGGAAGTGAAGACTCGCCAGTGCCTGTGTTGCATCATGGTCAGGGAGGATCAAAGAAGTATAGCTTGACATGGAAATGGCTACGATACTTCAAGAATGATCGTGACCGTAGGGGTCTCGTAACGTGTGGAGCAGATGCTAAGCTGCTGGAATTGCTGCCTCTTTCCGTTCCCCTGTCGGTGATGCACTCTTTGCTTTTGAAAAAATGGCATCTTGGTGGAGAAGTGCCTCTCGTGCTCTTCCTTTGCTTTGCAGGTGGCATATTGGGCAGCCATGGCTTGTATCTTGTCGACCTTGCCCACTTCATGCTGCAGAAGCCTGCCCTACGTTTAGACGGTTTGGTATCGAGCAGGATTATAGCTCCATCGGGCAATAGTAACATTCCATGCCCCTTCTGTAATAACTGTTGAGACTTTGGGAGCCTTTGTGACAAAATCTTCAATATAAAGCTTCCCCAGCTATATTTGAGTGAAAGATTGTTTGGGCAGATGCAAAGGAAACCCAGTCGGGCAAATTGCAATATCCATTTTTCTGCTATCTTCTTCGAGATTTCTTGTAGCTGCCAATGGTAGTTGCCGAAGTAGCCTCATCTTTGGTAGTAGGTGCTGGTGAGAAATGGGGAGGCATGCGGAATCTGTTGGCAACGATGTGAGAATCAATAGGAAGACGCCATTCCTGTTGAGCATGATTATGGTTCCATCAGGCACCACCAGTCGGGCAAGATTTTCGGGCAAACGGAAAAGGAAATTAAAGGCCCTGTCAAGCAAGTTGGAAAAAGACAAATAAAAAGAAAGACTTATCAGACTTTCTTTAAAAAGAGTAAAACATAAAAAGGACAAAAGCCCTTTCGGGCAAACCAACACCAAAGGAAGAAATATAATCTTTTTATTTTTCTTTGTTGTCCTTTTTTTTTTAAAAAGCTATACATATAATATAATAAAATATACACCTACAAAAAGCCTTCGGGCAACACCCTTTTATTATATAAAATATATATATTAAAAAAAACTATATATATAGCCCTTTCGGGCAACATTTTATAAAATATAATACTATATATATATATATATACTCCATCCCCCACTATAACATACATGTACATACAGCCCCTGTCGGGCAAAACACTTTTATCATATAATATAATATAATAAATATAGATACATAGATATAAAAGTGTTTTGGGTAGCAGAAAGACAGGTGAGAGAGAGACAAGAAGGAAAAGAAAGGAAGAAAGAAAGAAAGAAAAAAGAAAAGGAAAGAAAAGGAAAAGGAGGAGAAGGGTACTGGAGAAAATGCACAAAAGAATAACACAAAAGAAAGCCATTCGGGCAAATTAGATGAAGCCTCTTGGCTGCTCAAGTGTTATTTTTCTCTCAACACTCAAATCTTTTTCTCTTTTTAAAATTGAGTGTAGAGAGATCATACCCATCATTTAAATTGGCCATGCCATATAGCTTGGGAACCAAAGGAGGTGGCCATTCATGTTTGATCCCAAGCTTTGTCCTCCTTGAGATCTTGATGCGGACAACATGCTCGTGTTGGCGGGGAAGAATGTATGAGCTATTTTCTTTTTCTTCGGGCTCCACATGAGGTGTGGGCTCATGCCCCCCGAGCGTTGGTGTTTGGCCTACAATAACCATCATCTCCATCTTAGCTTGGTCTCCTGCAACCATATCCATTTTCATGGATTTTTCATTGGGTGGGGCCATTGTTTGGCCTTCATCAACGTGTATGATTTGTTCTTCCTTGGTTGTAGTAGGGTGAGTGTGCTTTGTAGAGGGTTTTTGACACATTTGATCTATCAACTTTCTCAAAGTTTCTCCAAAAGTTGTATAGCTTTCCTCCACCTTTTTAAAACACTTAGTCACCTCTTCACCATATTCGATGCTTGCCACATGGAGTTTGGACACCTTCTCTAATTTGCCCACATCCTCTTTGTAGAGCTCTTCATCCGAATGATCATGAGTTGACATCTCATATATTGGCTCTATGTACTCATTGGAAGTCTTTTGATACTCAAAGCCATTTGTTGGCCTATCATAGTATTCATGAATATGATTGTCTTCAAAAGAATAATAACCTTCATCATAGCCATAAGTTGGCCAATCTGTAAGATTATTATTTATTTGATGGCCATTAGTTGGCCGACAATCATGTTCCATGGGACTTGAGTACTCTTCCGCCATGTACCCATAAGTTGGCAACTCATAGGTTGACTCTATGTGATAGCCATAGCTTGGGCGCTCTTGCACACCGTCATCTTCCAAAAAATCAGAAAAATCATGAACATAAGGATTGTTCATGATCTAACTCTATATAAGGATCCCACCGGGCGTGCCAAAATATGTTCGCTCCCTAAATCCGCCATGGCGCCTTGCGGGCAAGTCGGGGATTTACTGCACATACGAGATTGGTGGGTGCGGGCGTGCCACTACTAGATGCCGCTAGTAGACGAGATTTGAATGATTGAGGTTGCGCCTTTTGACTTCAAATCAAGAGATTGTGCCATTTGAGTGGGAGATGCTCAAATTAAGGTTCTTTGTTTGCCTTAAAAATAAGGACTTTACTTATATGGAGAGATAGAACAATATGTAAATGATAAGGTTGCTTTGAAATATAAATGACAGAGGAAAGTGACTAAAATTGTAGATTGCTTGTAATTTATATGGCTGGAAATGAGTACATAAAAGCTACAAATGAGATCGATACCGCAAGTGAGCAGCAGAGCTAATAAACTTAGATAAAAGAAGGCTTTTGGCAAATCTGGTTTGAGCAGAGTTTGTGCTTTTGTTTGTGTGTTTGAGTGTCCATAATCCTTGTGCATATGCTCCTTTTTATAGAGGTCTGGAGGAAACCCTCCTGCTGAGGTTTTGTTCCTGCCTGAACGAAGCTTGGGCAGGTTGCATTGTGAAATATTTAGAATAAGCAAGTTTGAATCTCCACCACATATCTCCTGACACGCCCCGACCCTGATATTCCCCGAATACCAGGACCGACACGTGCTGGCCGACACCCAGGGGTGACGAAAGCCATTAATTGATACAAAAGCTAAGAGTAAGAAGCACATAAGGGTTATGAATTTAAAATACAAATAATTACTAATTTAGGAACGTGTTCAGAACATACAACTAAACCTAATTACTAAAAAGAATTGAGATAAAATTGAAAGAATAAAGAAGTGGGTCCTACATCGAGAGGATCCGAAGATGCTGCTGCAGAAGTGTCTTCACGCCGAAATTAGGTGCCTTGATTCTAAGTCCTGAATGGGGGCGCAAAACAAAGGTGAGTGGACCAAGTTTATATATATAATAATAATAAAACAATTATCAACATACTAATCCCTAAAGTTTAATAGTGAAAACTACTAGCATAGTAAGTGATGGATTTAAATCAAAATCCTAGCATGCCAAAATATCTCAAAAGCCATATCGCGGAATATCATCGCGTAAAACCAAAGCATGAATCGTCTCACAGATCGTCTCGTAAACGCGGTGTGCTGCTAG
>VIEB01000057.1:235970-263780 GCA_006547085.1 Malus baccata | reverse complement strand
ACACACACACACATGCACGGCATGCATGTGCATGCCTAATCACACACACACACACACGCCTATGTGCACACACACACACACCACCAAAATATAAAGGCCTTATAAAAAAAAGACAGGGCTTAAGCCCTTTAATTAGACCGGCCCAAGGCCTCACAAAACTAGGGCCGAGCCCATTGGGTTTTTTAAAAACTAAACTAACAAAATTAAAAGAAAAAGGGGCCGGGGATTTGGGTTTAAGACCACACGGGCCTAAGGCCCGAGGAGGAAATGGGAGAGGCCAGACGGCCTGGTGCCGAGGAAGAAGAAGGCCGGAGCTGCTACAGCTCCGGTCACCTGAAAACGGGGGCTTCAAGCTCCGATCTAGGTACGAAAATGAAGAACAAAGAGACAGGAAGAGAGTTCTACCTTCCAAACACCGTAACTCGGTCGGAGGTGACCGGAAAAGCCCACGGAATGCACGGGTTCGCCGGAAAAATGGGTGTGCTCACCCACGACCGTTCCGAAGCAAAAACCTACGTAAAAAGGTAAGGTTCAAGCTTCTAAATCACAACCAAACCACAAACTAGGTACGAGAGTGAGAGATTTGAGACCTACCCGACGGGAAAATGGAAGAAAACTCGTCGGAGCTTCGCTCCGTGCCGTCGGTCTCGCGGGCAGGGGGAGTTCGGGACTTGCTGCAAGCCTCACCTGAGGGTGGTATGGCCTTCGCGAGTCCAGGAGGATAGAGAGAGAGGTGCGAGAGGTTGAGGGAGAGAGGTATGGGAGAGAGAGAGATGCACTAGAGAGTTGAGAGGGAGAGAGAGATGACTGAGAGAAGAAAGAGGGAAAGAGGGAAAGGAGAGGGTCACGGGGGATACAAAAATAAAAGGGTGGGCCCCTTGGCTCACCAATTAAGAACTAAAAACCATTTTTAAATAAAATGGGGGTGGGATTTAACATCTCCACCACTTGCAATAAATTAATAATAAAAAGAAGCAAGCTGTCTTCTTCACATGCCTCCTGCAAGAATGTCTGAATGCTTTTCCAGTCTACTTAAAGGCATACACATCTCCACCACCCAAACGAATTGGAGAAACAATATTATAATGTCCAACCCCTCCACTTGCATCTAAATATCCTTCCAAGCTAGCTTTCTTGCATATTAATCCTCCAAATGCCATATTTTACCCAAATTGCCCAAATAAGTAAAAATGGGTATATTTTGAGTGCAAACAGCTGCCATAACTAAATCATTCAACTTCCAAACTTTGACTATAGTACTAGGCTTCTACTGGCAAGGCTTCAACGGGCCTCCACAGAGTTCGGAGTTGCCTGCGTAGCTTTCCGGTCCGAATGAAACAGAACCGTCGAAATCAGATAGACTATTGTTGGCCACACTAAATGTTTTAAGCCTTTTGAGCTGGGCAAGTTGTGCAGGAATTTCACTCGAGAACTCATTGTTTTCAAGCTTAAGCACATTCAAATAGCTACAATTCGAAAGACTCAGGGGGATTTTCCCCTAGAAGCTGTTCGATGAGAGATCAAGAGTCGTAATAAACGCAAGGATTCTACCAATATCTTCAGGAAGAGGTCTATTGCGCTTGTTGCCGGAAAGATCTAGGCCAGTTAAGCTTGAGCAGTTAGATAAGCCCCGAGGAAACTGACCTTTTAGTCCCAAATCCGAAAGCCTAATGTTCAAAACTTTGTTCTCGTTTGAGTGCCAGCACTCGATTCCAAGAAATTTGCAGATGAAGCCTTTGGTGGTTGACCAAAAAAAAGCCTTTGGTGGTGTTGCTAAAATTGTTGAATTATGGCCAAATTCCATTGGTCTTTTCAATAGCCCATTAAGTGGGCCTTTTTATTTTGCCCATGTGAGAGCCACGTGAGGTGGCTTAGGTTTTAATTAGGGCAGCTGCTGCCCTTTTGTTTTAGAGCAGAAAACAGAGAGTAGAAAAGAAGAGAGAGGTGCCGCAGCCCCCATATGAGAAAGAAAGGTGATTTTCTTTCTTTGTTAGTTCTCATTCAATCAAAGGTGTAGCTTTGAGCTTTGTATAGAGATGAAATTATTCATTATATTTCCTTCTCTATTTGTTTATTTGATGAGTGAAAGTTATTGGGTGTATTGGGATTTTGGGTTGTAAGATTGCCAACACTTTGTAAACTCCCATTTGGTTGATAGTGGATTATTGGGTGAGCTCCTACTGCTCCGAGGACGTACTCCAGTTACACTGACTGTTGAGGAACGTCGTTAAAATCTTGGTGTCTTTTATATTTTGTTCTTGCATTTCATTTGATATATTTCTTGTGGGTTAGTTTGAGTTGGTTCCAATTGGTTTGGTGTTATACTAACACAACAATTGGTATCAAAGCACTGGTTGCTCTTGGGTACCGTCTAGTTGCTAAAAATGTCAGATGGGTAAGATGAGAATCTTTTAGGAAGCAGCTTTGGGTTTGCAAGAACTATGGTGCAAAATGCAAAGTTTGAAGTGGAGAAATTTGATGGCACAAACAACTTCGGGATGTGGCAATGTGAGGTCAAGGATGTGTTGGCTCAACAAGATATACTTGCAGCTTTGGAAGATAAGTCGGAAGATAAGTCGGAAGCTATGTCGAAGTCGGAATGAGAGAAATTAAATTTGTGGGCTTGCTCCACAATTCGGTTATGCATTGCAAAAACTCAAAAATATTTTGTGATGCGGGAGACATTGGCAAATGTGTTGTGGAAAAAATTAGAAGATAAGTACATGACGAAGAGTGCGGAGAATCGGCTACATTTGAAGAAAAAGCTTCACCGCTTCCAATACAAAGAAGGTACAAAAATGATTAGACGCCTTGATGCTTTTAATAAATTGATTGTCGATTTGATGAATTTAGATGAAGATATTAATGATGAAGATAAGGCCTTAATATTGTTGAATTCCTTGCCGGATTCTTATGAGTATTTTGTTACCACTATTATGCATGGTAAAGAAACTGTGAAATTTGAAGATGTGTCAAATGCCTTGATGAATTATGAAATGAGGCATATAGATAAAAATCATGATAGTACCCATGAAGCTTTATTTGTTAAAGGTAGATTATCGGAGATGAGATCCCTTCTCTAGTAAGAAAAAATCACAATCTCGACCTAGAGGAAATTCTAAAGGTAGAAAAGTTTGGAAATGGATGAATGTGCTTTTTGTCATAATAAAGGCTATTGGAAGAAAGATTGTCCTAGGTTGATAACCAAAGGCAAAGTGAGTTCTGAAGCTAATGTTGCTGAGCTTGAAAATGATTTTTCTAATTTTGCTTTAACCGTTTCCTCATCATTTGATTGTGCTACTAAATGGGTATTGGATACGGGTTGTACTCATCATATGACTCCTCACAATGATTGGTTTTCAAGCTTGAAAGAGTTTGATGGTGGTGTTGTTTTCATGGGAGATGACAATCTTTGCACAACAAAAGGGATCGGTACAGTTCATTTGAAGTTGCATGATGGCATGGTTAAAGAGTTGACAGGTGTTCGATATGTACCGAATTTGAAGAAAAATCTTATTTCTTTGGGCACTTTAGAATCCAAGGGCTTCAGGTTTCATTTAGATTGGCAGACATTGAAAGTTACTTATGGTGCACTTGTTGTGATGAAAGCTCATCGATGTGGTCATTTGTATCTATTGCAAGGAAGCACCGTGACAAGTAAAGCGTCTGTATTCTCAGAAAATATGGGCACATCTGATTCAGATACTACTAGACTATGGCATATGCGATTAGGCCATACTGGTGAGAGAGCTCTACAAGGGCTTGTGAAACAAGGTCTTCTAAAAGGTGCCACGACTTGTAGGCTTGATTTATGCGAGCATTGTGTCTTGGGGAAGCAAACTAGATTGAAGTTTGGTACTGTAGTACATCAGACGAAGGGCATTCTTGATTATATGCATTCAAATGTTTGGGGTCCCACAAAGACTCTCTTTTTGAGTGGTAGACATTGGTTTGTGACCTTTGTTGATGATTATTCTAGAAGGTCTTGGGTCTACACTATGAAGCACAAGAGTGAGGTGTTGAGCATTTTCTTGAGTTGGAAGAAAACGGTTGAGAACCAGATTGGGAGAAAGATTAAGATTTTGAGATCAGATAATGGTGGTGAATACACATCCGACCCTTTCTTTAAAGTTTGCAAAGAGGAAGGGATTATGAGGCATTTCAGTGTCCGGGGAACTCCACAACAAAATGGAGTTGTAGAAAGATTGAATCGAACCTTGCTTGAGAATGTTAGATGTATATTGTCTCAGTCGGGTTTGAGCAAGTCATTTTGGGCAGAGGCAGTTACTTATGCATGTCACATCATCAACCGGTTACCCTCAGTTGATGTTCAAGGCAAGACACCAATGAAGGTATGGACTGGAAAACCTTCTTCTGATTATGACTATATCCGTATTTTTGGTTCACCTGCTTATTTTCATGTGACTGAAAATAAACTTGATCCTAGAGCCAAAAATGCTATCTTTCTTGGTTTTAGTAGTGGTGTCAAAGGTTATAGATTGTGGTGCCTAGAGATGAAGAAACTTGTAATTAGCAGAGATGTGACATTTGATGAAGAAAGTATGTTCAAAGACTCTGAGAAAAATGTAAAAGATGTCCAACAGGTGAAGCTTGCCTTTAGTACTTTAAATCCTATTTCCGCTGTCGAAGCCACTACAAGTGAAGAAGTAGAAGACCATGAGGATGTTAAAGAAGTTGAAGACTCTTTTCAAGATGAAGAGCAAGTTTCACCTCATGAGTCTATTGCCAAGAACAGAGGAAGAAATATTACCAAGCCAGCTCGGTATAGTGATTATGTTTCTTTTGCTCTTCCTATTATCACTAATGAGATTCCATCCAATTTTGAGGAAGCTATTGAGAGTGAAGAAATGAGAAGTGGTGCAATGTCATGGGTGATGAGATGAATTCTCTCTTGAAGAACAAGACTTGGGAGTTAGCTAAATTGTCTAAGGGGTAAGAAAACTATCGGTTGCAAATGGGTGTATGCTAAGAAGGAAGGTGTTGATGAGAAAAGCAATGTGAGATTCAAAGCAAGATTAATTGCTAAAGGGTATGCACAAAAGAAGAGCATTGACTACAATGAAATATTTTCTTCGGTTGTGAAGCACTCTTAAATTCGCATTATGTTAGCTCTTGTTGCATAATAAGATCTTGAGCTTGTGCAACTCGATGTGAAGATGGCTTTCCTACATGGTGATTTGAATGAAGAGATCTATATGTGTCAACCGGATGGGTATAAAGTGAAAGGGAAAGAGAATTTGTTTTGCAAGTTGAAGAAATCACTTTATGGCTTAAAGCAATCTCTAAGACAATGGTATTTGAGGGTTGATAAATTTATGAGATGCCAAAATTATTCTAGAAGTCAATATGATCATTATGTGTACTTCAAGAAGTTGCAAGATGAGTCTTTCATTTATTTGTTGATATATGTTGATGATATGTTGATTGCCTTAAAGAATGTCGAAGAGATTGAGAAATTGAAGAAGCAAATGAAGAACGACTTCGAGATGAAGGATCTTCGTGAAGCGAAGAAGATCCTTGGCATGGAGATCATTAGAGATAGAGAGAAGGGTTTGGTATGCTTGAATCAAAGATAATACCTTGAGAAGTTGATTTGGAAGTTTAGAGTTCATGATTCAACCAAACCGGTTACTACCCCTTTGGCTCCTCATTTTAAATTGAGTTCTCTACAATGTCCTAAAACTGATAAAGAGAAGCTGCAAATGAAAAATATACCATATGCAAATTTGGTTGGTAATTTGATGTACGCAATGGTATGCTCTAGACCAGATATTGCTTATGCAGTTGGTATGGTGAGTCGATATATGCATAATCCTGGTAAAGAGCATTGGCATGCAGCTAAGTGGATATTTAGGTATCTTCATGGTACTCGAGATGTTGGTTTATGCTTTGAGAGGGATGGCTTTGGTATTGGTCACTTTGCAATTGGTTATGTTGATTCAAATTATGCAGGTGATTTGGATAAAAGGAAGTCTACTACAGGCTATGTGTTTACTATGGCTAAAGGGCCAGTTTGTTGGAGGTCCATTTTGCAGTCATCTGTTGCCTTGTCTACCACAGAGGCTGAATATATGGCATTTTCTGAAGCTATAAAGGAGGCCATTTGGATACATGGATTGATTAGAGATTTGGGGGTTGATCAGAAGCAGGTGGAGTTGCATTGTGATAGTCAGAGTGCCATTTATTTGGCTAAGTATCAGGTTCATCATGCGAGAACCAAGCACATAGATGTGCGTTATCACTTTGTTTGTGAAGTTGTTGGTGAAAGGGATATCATTCTCCAAAAGATTCCAACTAAAGACAACCCCGCTGATATGTTGACTAAGGTTGTTGGTGTAGCCAAGTTTGTTCATTGCTTGAACTTGCCTCACATTCTGCCTATATAAAGAAGGCGTTGAGCAGTATGAGCTTTGGAGCATTTTGGCTCAGCTTGAGTTATTCTCTTGCTACTTTTGGGAATGGTTTTATGTTGGTTTGGCTCGTCATGAAGCTTTCGGAATTTGGCCAAGGTGGAGATTATTGAATTATGGCCAAATTCCATTGGGCTTTTCAATAGCCCATTAAGTGGGCCTTTTTATTTTGCCCATGTGAGAGCCACGTGAGGTGGCCTAGGTTTTAATTAGGGCTGCTGCTGCCCTTTTGTTTTAGAGCAGAAAACAGAGAGCAGAAAAGAAGAAGAGAGGTGTCGCAGCCCCCATATAAGAAAGAAAGGTGATTTTCCTTCTTTGTTAGTTCTCACTCAATCAAAGTTGTATTTGTTGTATTAGCTTTGCGCTTTGTATATAGATGAAATTATTCATTATATTTCCTTCTCAATTTGTTTATTTGATGAGTGAAAATTATTGGGTGTATTGGGATTTTGGGTTGTGAGATTGCCAACACTTTGTAAACTCCCATTTGATTGATAGTGGATTATTGGATGAGCTCCTACTGCTCCGATGACGTACTCCAATTACACTGACTGTTGAGGAACCTTGTTAAAATCTTGGTGTCATTTATATTTTGTTCTTGCATTTCATTTAATATATTTCTTGTGGGTTAGTTTGAGTTGGTTCCAATTGGAGCAGTCAAGAAGCCTGACCGTTACCGTCATGGAATCGTTGCTCTTCGGTAAGTTTTCAACACAATATAGTTCAAATCCTCTTAATCATATTCTTGAATTTTACAATATGTATCGTGTTCTTTGCATTTCGTTATCCGAACTCTATTCTTTGAATTTGGTTACCCAATGTAGAAAATGTAGAAAGAGATATTTTCATTGATTAACTTTAATTGTCAGTACATAAGAATATATATAGCCACAAAGGCTCATTACATCAGTACCCTTATCTTCTACACCTAATTACACAAATACCACAATTACCTATTTACTGTTGTAACTAACTTGTGATTGGTTTAACTCTCTCAATACACCCTCTCAAGCTGAGCTTGGGATCAACTGAGGAACCAAAAGGAAGCTTGGATTTAAGAAACTGAAATCGACTTTTGGAAAGAGATTTTGTGTGAATATCGGCTAACTGATCCTGACTGCAAACAAAATTAACCTTGATGAGATTAGCCAAAACCAACTCGCGAATATAATGATAGTCGATCTCCACATGTTTAGTTCTGGCATGGAATACCGGATTAGAAGCAAGGGAGATGGCTGAAATATTGTCACACCAGAGGGTAGGAACCTGAGAGTGAGGGAGATTGACCTTCACGATAAGAACCAGTGTAGTGTCCACGAGTAGGACGAAAATTACGATTGCATCTGCAACCATTGCGATTGTTTCTGCCTCGATTAGAATTGTAATGGAAAGAAGATTGAAGAGGTTGACTATATGCAGCAAAGGCCTGTGGAGAAGGCGTTGGCAGCAAAGGTGCCTGAGATTGGACATAGAATGCCTGAAAGGGCTCAATAGCAACAGTGGACAAATGTTGCTTGAGACGAGCCATGGAAATCTCTTTTGTCAGCAACAGACCATGTAATTCATCAAGAGAAGTAGAAGACAAATGCAACATGATGGAGTCAATAAAGGACTCGAATTCATCAAGAAGACCGTGAAGTGTTGCAGCAATTAGATCACGATCAAATATAGTGGCGCCGGCAGCATTGAGAGAATCTGAAATTTCCTTGATTTGTTGTAGATATTCCGAGATCGATTGAGAGCCTTTTTAATTGATTGAAGACGAGAGCGAAGCTGGTGGACATGAGCTTCAGAGACTTCACCAAAACGTTGTTCAAGCTTCTGCCAGAGCTCTCGAGATGTGGAAACACCTACTGTGAAAGGAATGAGATCTTCAGATAGGGTCGAGTTTAGCCAGATCAAGAGATTTTGATATTTTTCAAACCACTGCTCAAATGCTGGATTCAGGGATCGATCAGGAAGAAGTGGAGCCGGACATGGCTCAGTACCGTCGATGAGACCAATAAGTTTGTACTGGCGCAAAATCGGAGCAAATAACGCACGCCATGGGAGATAATTGGTGTGTTTGAGTTTGATTGGCACCATGCTACCAATATTTTGAATCGTAAGAGACATATACGAGTTCTGAGGTTGAGAATTTATAGAAAAATTAGGGTTTGGTAATGGCGGTGAGTTAATCGGAGACGAAGAGTGAGAGGGGGAAGCCATGATATACAGAAGCAAGATTCAAGATTCGAGAAAAGAGAAGTCAATCAAGAAATCGAGCGAGAAATCGTTCAAGAAATCGATCAAAGACAGAGAGCACAAAATCGATCATGAAATCGAGCGAGAAATCGATCAAGAAATGAAATCGGTGAGAAGAAGAAAATCCAAATATCACCGACTCAAAGACGCCATTACCGATCAAGAACAGTGATCAGAATACCAAATCAACGAAGAACTCCGATAAATTTGAACATAAATAAGAGAAACTGAGCGGAAGAAATGGAGGATCGAGGAATGTCGGGAGGCGGTTGGCGATGAAACCATGTAGAAAATGTAGAAAGAGATATTTTCATTGATTAACTTTAATTGTCAGTACACAAGAATATATATAGCCACAGAGGCTCATTACATCAATACCTTTATCTTCTACACCTAATTACACAAA
The DNA here is from genome assembly GCA_006547085.1 of Malus baccata. Lineage (NCBI taxonomy): Eukaryota > Viridiplantae > Streptophyta > Magnoliopsida > Rosales > Rosaceae > Malus > Malus baccata. The sequence goes on along the minus strand of VIEB01000057.1, from coordinate 254,699 downwards.
TACCACAATTAACTATTTACTGTTGTAACTAACTTGTGACTGGTTTAGCTCTCTCAATACCTAAATTGTGCCTAATATTTGATGTAGCTAGTGGCTTTATTGTATGGGTGGCTTATGTGATTTGGGAGTGTTTTTAGTTAATGGGAGACGAGACAAAGGTGTGGGGGCAGCGAAGTCAAGTGGGATTAGGAATTTAGGATAGTACAGTATTTGCTAATTTATGGGATTAGAAGTCTTCTTTTATTTTTGTCTTGGTGTGATGAAAAAAAAATGGGTGAGTAATTTTAACTCCAGTTTAAGGTAATAACATGTGAATTGTTCTCAGGTATATTGGAACTAAATTTTTCATGATGCTCTTTCCTTTTCTTCTCAGTGAAAAAACATACTAAAGCAACAACGTTATGGTGGTGGGAATAAGCGTTCTCAGGTATGTATGGATGTGTGATATGAATTAGGTGACTGATGTTGAAGCATCAGTCAATAAAAAACAGATAGGATCTCATATATTTTACGTTAATCCGTACATAATGTTTTTGTTGTCCTCCCTGTATCAAGGTGAGAAAGGCCTTCTTTATTTCGGCCTCAATTATTAATTGAAAACTCATTCATATTTTTTCATAGAAATTCCGTAATCATGCACTGCTGTTAAATTGCTCTTTTTGGGTTTTCTAGCCAAAAAGTAGGTCAGTGTATATTTATTTAGCTCCCCTGATTTTCTTTTTTAATTTATTTTTTGTTTTTTTTGTTGGGTGATGCAGTTTAATCGAATCAGGTTGAATTGAATAATCCTTGAAGCGACAAGAAGGAGCCGACTAAGCAAGTAATACTTCTTAATTACTTACATGTTTTCATTTTAATTTATGACTTTATTGGCCCTTATAGAAATTTCGAGCTCCATAATTGTTGGACCATTGATATGTTATGAGTGTTGATTAGTGTAGGTGTGTAAATATAGTGTATGGGTGTTAAGTAATTCAGATGTTATCGACGATCTCAGAAGGGAAGGGGTATCCCCTTCTTCTTTTTCTCTTGAACTCTCTCTTATAAAAAAACTAAAGCACGACCGCCAGTTTTCTTATCCTTTAATTGCCGATCTCCTCAGGTTTGCCTCAAGCCGGCGAAGGAATCAGGGGAACGGAGCTCAGACTATCAGAGGTATATTTTCACATCCCTCAAATTTTATTTTATTTTATTAATTTCAACCGGATCTGGGAATTTCTAAGTCATGGATCTATGAATAGTCTTTTTTTTTCATCAAATGGTCTCTGTAGTTTCTTTGTGTGTTTATGCATCCATGTATGAATATGATCTCTGTAAGCTCATTATTGTCCTGGGAAACCACCTAAATTATTGATTCCTTGCTTTCTACGTACAATTTTATCAAGTTCTATTTTCTAATTTTCTGAATTTGGGGTGGAGGGAGTGCTAATATAGTAATTTTCAGGTATTTGTGTCTTTTGGGTAACTTTGTGATATGCAGTTGATTTTAGGAATTGATTTATGGTGGAATGCACTGACATAAGTTATTGTTTTTTGTTAATGCAGATGACGGAAATCAACCCGAGTTCAAACTGAAACAATATGATTATTTTGTTTATGGTGAGAACTCAGAACCCTTTCTTAATCTTTCCTGTTTTTGGAATTGAGAAAATGGGTTAATTTTATGATGATTCACCGAGAATTTGTTAATTGTTAATCACTTTAATGTATATGAGATAGGGTTTCTGCTTTGTAGGATCTATTTCTGGTCTTTAGAAATTGCTTGATTTGGTATTGTCAAATGGTATATGAATTTCCATGTTCACTTTGTCAGTATGTTGTTGTAGTAGTTTAATTGGATGCGATATAAGTTGAGGTGCTGACATGAAATCGGACACAGGTAGTTTTCCTCGATTTCGCGGGATAAAGTTGTAGTTTGATTTAGGCTATAAATGATAACCAAATTAAGTTGAATGAGTTGTCACAATCAGAGACGGCTGATGCCATTTTGAATTGGGTTTCTTATAGCATGCATATCCATACTAGCAAGCAAAGTTTCACTTCATTGGTTATTATATTTGATTGAGTTAAACTTGGATTTCGGTTTTTGACTTTTAGTTTGTTTCTCTGTTGCAGAGCTGGCTTGATTTCATTCCAGTGACTCTAAATAGGTCCAAGAACTCACTAAATAGGTAATTGTCTTATATCTTCTTCTCTCTTTGTGTTTATATTTATTTTTCCTGAGTTGTGTTCGAATATGACAAACAAGAACTACAAGGCAGCTAAAAATATCCGGCAATCCATTACCGGTTGAATGATTAATTGGCCATATATCTTGGATTTGCAGCGTTTTCATTTCGGAAACATGGGAGACTTTGTGCATCATGTATATCCGCAATGTATATCCCTTATATATTTATTGTACAAAATATTAGTTCACTTACACTTTAATTCTATTCATGGTTGTGGTTTTCAGGGTAAATGGTTTATATTGAAGTCTATTTATACTGCAATTTAATTCTATTCGATAACAATTTTAGTTATTTCTGCTCAAATTTTGGTATCTAGAAACGCTTTTAGCCTTACCAAAGCCTTCCCAGACACACTCCTTAAGTTGATCAATCATTTGTTTTGTTCGACATGGCATGTTGCTCTTTAATATTTATGTCTATTTGTTAAAATTTGAATCAATTGATTAGGATGAGAACTTCAGTTTTGGGTATTGTTCCACAAGGACCTTGGTTGGTCATTTATATGTGGGTGAATTTTGCAATGAAATTAAGAAAAGGATTAAGAAGACCAAGTAAAGAAGAGGTGTGGTTTTGCAATCTATGACTGCGGCTGTGACATAGCTTTTCATAGTGGTCAGGATGGTAAAGGTTTAAAAATGTCTAATTTTATTCACATGTGTATTCTTTTTCATGTGCATAAGCAAATGTACATGCATAGGCATGGTGTGTATGTTTTTCTTCTTTGATTTACTTTTATTTTTATTGAGATCTGGTCAGTATTAAATTGAAATTGATATTTTAGACTTTACTCCTTATGTGGTTTTCGGAACCAAACATGTGAAGGGTTAATTCTATTTTTAGGTTGAAGGAAAATAGTGTATAATTTGGGAAGTGCTTTCAATTCTACTCTCATCTCTAATATGAATATAAATTACAACCCTGGCCCTGAGTAATCCAAAAGCTAAAATCACACCCTCTTAATCTGAACTTCATTGTAGACGTACTCTCTTTCCCTCTTAATTGCTTCTTAGGGCTTCTTTGTTTTGATTTTCATCATCCAATTTGTTAAATTTATTGTTAATTTCAGGATACTACCAGTTTTCTACTGCCTCTGATTCCACACTTCAGAAAGATATGCCTCTAATTTATGATAAATTTTGCCAATTTGCATCTCTTGATTTGGAAAGGTACAACTCCAATTGCTTTGTTTTCCAAAGCCATCTTAGCATTTGCATCCCCAATTGTAGAACTATAGCTAATCCAATTGCTAATCTTCGCATCTGCATCACCAATTCACCATTATCTTTTGATTTTGAGTGCCTTTATCGAATAGAGGGTAACTACACAGTTTTATATCTTCGATATACAAATATCAACACTTTTTTCTTTTGTTTACTTAATACATGCATAATCTGTGGTTTGTTTGAACTTTGATAATATGTCAAACTTATAATCTCGCTTTATCTCTTTGTTTGCGGTGCTATAATTTGCCTTCCCCCGCCCATTCATCTGTAAAATGTTTGAATATAGTCATATGAGGAGTCTTAATATGATCATTCTTCTATTTCTTAGATTCGAAATGTTTTTAATCTCATTTATTTGGTGTAGCTTTGGTCATTTGTCTAAAATTTAATCAGATTTGGTCCTCGAATTTCTCTGAATTGCTAATGAATTTATTTTCTTTGGAAATTTCAGAAATTCTGGTCGTGAGAGGAAGAAGCTGGTTCCTTGCCATTTTTAGGTATATAATTATGCGCCCTGATTGCATGTTCAAAGCCTAATTAGTTATGTACATTTTTTTATTTATCTTTGTAAAGCTTTCATGCTTGGATTTTAAATATATGATTGATTTGTGAGAAATAAATGAAAAAAAGAATCTAGGGGACATTCTTAGTTTTGGATTTTCTCATTTGCATTGTTTCTTGAATGAATTTGGATTAATAGATGCAAGGGTACATCAACAGGTGGGGTGTAAATTAAAGGTCTAGATGTAACCATTTGTGGGTTTAAAATTGATTAGAAAATATGAAAGAATACTGCGTTCTCTGATTTTTTATTTTTTTGCTGTTTGCTGTTACGATTACAGGTTAGTTTATACTCATTTTTAAAGAACTATGTATGGTAGTTGTTAAATATTGTGGCATTTGAAAATCCTTAGTTTTGTATTGGATTTCAATATTGTCCCCTACATGTAGTGATTAAAGGGCTATTGATTATTTTCAAATTTTTTAGTACAGTTAGGTCAGATTTTGGGGGATGGTTGTCTCTATATATTTGTTTCATTTTTTCTCATTTTGGGTATTCTTCTCTCTGTTTTGTGTATTTATTCTTTGTTTTAAGGTCAGTTGCCTATTTTTATTTTATGATTTTTTTTGTGGGTTTTTAATTTGTTAATTTGTGACTCTGTGTTTAGATTTTAAATTCTTTTTTCGTTTATGATTAAATTGATGTTGGGTTTTGGTTGTTGAAAATTTGATTTTTTCTGCTTAAGCTTCTTGGCATTTTTCTGGGATTTTTAGGCTTTTAGTTGCAAGGGTAACAGAAAACCCTAAAATCCCAGAAATCGGTATTGGTATTTGTATTAATGAATTTCCATTTTCTCTCCCAAAACAATTTGTTAATTGAAAATTGTTTTCTCTCTGCAAAAGGTGGTAGTGATATTGGATTTACATAACTACAGAGAAAAGAAAAAGGCCTTGAAAGCAGTCTCTAGCCTTACAGGTATTAAGCATGTCGGTTTAATATGGCTGCGTGAAAAATTTAGAAAATAATAAAAATGTAAAAACAATTCTGAATTATTTTTCATTCATCAGCACCCACTAAGTTCTTTGTATTGGTTAAGAAGTTAATGAAAATCTGTCAAGTTTTATGTCTCGATTCATAGATCATCATTGCAAAAATTCAATTCAATCCGAAACCATTTGCCTATTTATCTATCAAGATAAAATTTCATTGTTTCTTATATAACAAACTATTCGTTAATTTATTTGAACTCAATTAGATGTCTTAAACATTTCTGATTTGACTAATATTTTGTAAGGATGATCTATGAGGTGCAACTTGAAAAATAGATGATTCAGATCGTTAAAATTAAATTTAATGTAGACCCTACTGCTAATCCCCATTTTTTTATAAAAAAAAAAAAATGAGGATTCCTTCCCTTAGTTTCCTTAGTTTCCTTAGTTTCCTTGTTAAGGAGTCTGTTTCAAATTGGAGAATCCGGTTCCACTCACGCCACATCCCAATTCAACCAATAATGAGAAAATCCACAAACGGACCAGATTCATTGCACCTATCCATACACAGTCTCCATCTTTCCTTTTCTATTTCCAGCGCATAAAAGTCCACAAATTCTCTCAAACCATCCAAATTCCAAATGAGCAATTTTGCTCACCACAATCAACTATAGTGTATGTTTACAATTTCATTTATCATCGTTATATACTTTGAATTTCAAAATTGGTATAATTAATAAGTATAAATTTTAAAATTTAAATTCAATGATAAATAGAGTTGTAATGAGCGATAAATTTTTAGGTGTGACAGAAACACAAGTGGTACACCACGTGTTTTAATAGGAATGGTCGAAAATTTTATTTTTTAAGTTATTAACTTTTTAACACATATATTTTATCATTTATTTAATGACACATGTTGTACTATTTCATGTACAGATTACACCGAAAAATCTCTCGTAATGAAGTTGCAAAAATGCACTCCAATTCCAACGCTATTATTCAGACCGCTTTTCAAACCTCTTCACTCTCACTTTCTTATTAAACCCTACAAAAAAAACTCTCCACTCAGCTCCATCGCCGCTGCCGCTGCATCATGGCCTTCTCCGAGTTCCGGCCGCTGGACGAGAAGGTCCTCATAGAGTACATAAAGGCCACGCCTTCTCTCGCTTCTAAGCTCGGCAACAAGTTCGACAACTTAACCATCAAAGAAGTTGGCGATGGCAATCTCAACTTCGTCTTCATCGTCGTTGGTTCTTCTGGTTCTTTCGTCATCAAGCAGGTAAATAATTTTTGACCATTTGGGTAGTAATTGGTTCTTGGTGTTTGATCAAATTGTACTAATGGGTTTGTGGGATTTGATCAAATTTTGTTGGGTCCTACTCCAAAGTGTTTAATTTGTGTTCTAAGATTTTGACTTTGATAGGGGTAAAATGAAATCAGTGAGCTTTTGATGTCCTTTGATGAAATATGTTAATGGGTTTATGGTGTTAGATCAAATTTTGTTGGGTTCAACTCCAAAATGTTTTTCTTGGTTTCAGCTCCAATGGGGTCTATGTTTTGTTTTTGTTTTGTTTTTTAACTTTGATTGGGTGAAAATGTAAAATTAGTGAGCTTTGGATGTCATCTGATGAAATACGTTGATTGGTTTTGCAGGCTCTTCCATATATCCGTTTGATCGGTGAGTCATGGCCAATGACAAAGGAAAGAGCATATTTTGAGGCATTGGCACTTAAAGAGCATGGAAGTTTGAGTCCTGATCATGTTCCTGAAGTGTATCATTTCGATCGGACCATGTCTTTGATCGGCATGCACTATTTGGAGCCCCCGCATATCATACTGAGAAAAGGGTTGATTGCTGGAGTTGAGTACCCCTTGCTGGCCGACCACATGTCCGACTATATTGCAAAGACTCTGTTCTTCACATCCCTTCTGTATCACAATACCACAGACCACAAAAAAGCTGGTATGTAATGTTTTCTTTTAGTTGATTTTGCTTTGCTTTCACATGTGCGTTTTTGTCATACACCTATGTCGCATGTGAAGGGATGTTTTTGTCCTGGATCTTGATTGGTTGAACATTTTGGTCCAATTCCAAAGTGGCCAATAGTTTGATTGGTTGCGAGAGAAGAGAATAATCATGCACCATGTTCTCCAGTTGTGGTTCATAATTGGTTCACTTATACGTTAGCCAAAATGATTAGGATAGTCATTGAGGCTTCGTTTGGCAGCTCGGACTGTACTGACTATTTCAGTCGGATAGGATAATCTGTCATCGGACTGTACTGACTAAATTAGTCGGGCGTTTGGTGCAATATCGTATTAATAACCGTATTATTTATAATGTGTTTGGTACTGTACTGGATAAGAGATCGGATTATATTATTTTTACTAAAAAAATGTGATGACTAATGAAAAAAAAAATCACAACAACCGAATGCATCAAAATAAAAAATAAAATAAAAATATCTTGTTTGTGATTTTGAACTTTGATAGTATTTTCTATTTTCTATTTGTCCTTTATTTAAACCAAATTATAAAAAAAAAAAAAAAATCTCCCAAGATCTTCTCCACCGCATAGCCCCCAGACACCAGACACCCTCACTCCCTTCTCCAGTTCTCCTTACCAATTCAAAACAATCTTCCCCCTCCATACAGAAGAAGCGGATTGTCGGGGCTGGCATCAATGGCCAGTGAGAACGGCAGTTACCCATAGCAAACTGCAGATTATCAACACTTCCCAAATTTAACGTACTGGAGATTCCCAGTGAGAACGACATTTACCTAAAGTAATGATATGAACTGGAGATTCCCAGTGACTATATGATACCTGATTTCCCAAATTTAATCCATAATTTGATTTTCAATTTATTGAGAGGTTGCATTGGATTGTCGATATTGTTGAACGATGTTGCAGCGATGTTGGGCAGTAGGTGAATGCAGGCAATTCTTGTGCTCCGACGACGTGGGTTTCAGTCGGATCTAGTTCAAATCCAGGATCGATGGCACGTGAACCCGTGCGGGTCCCGCGAATAGGAACTGAAGAGGAGGGAGAGAGGCAGAGAAGAAGAAAGGAGAAATGGAAGAAGAAAGGAGGAGGAAGAAGAACCTGAGATTGACGACTGAGCGATTTGGTGAGTGGGTTTGAGGAGAGAGAAGAAGAAAGGAGGAGGAAGAAGAACGATGGCAACGGAAGTGAGAAGAGAACGATGCGCCAGACCGATGGAGCGAGGACGCGGACCCGACTAAATAATACAGAGATTTCTGGAAGGATAAATAAGCGGGCAGACACCGGATAAAAGATGTGGGCCCAGTTTAAGTAATACGGGTGCTATTTAGTACATAGTTGCACCAAACACCCGGATCCGTATTACTTATCCTATCCGATTCCTTATACGGGCTGCCAAACGAGGCCTGAGTTTATAGAATCATTGTCTTAGATTGATAATCTCTTGTTGAATTCTGTTCAGTTTAACACATGCCGTGAGTAAAGGAACTTGACTTGAACCTTAGTATTCTAAAATTGATTTCTAAGTGTACAGATTCAATTCCATTTCAGTTTTGCCTCATGAACAATCTGCTTTTGTATATCTATCATAACTCATCTTCATGCCCACTTTCTGCAGTTGCCGAATTTTGTGGCAATGTGGAGTTGTGCAGGCTCACTGAACAGGTTGTTTTTTCTGATCCTTACAAAGTATCTCAATATAACCGATGGACTTCTCCTTATCTTGATTCGGATGCTGAGGCTGTGCGGGGGGATAATGCTTTGAAGCTTGAAGTTGCTGAGTTGAAATCCTTGTAATGAAACTATCGAATCTTTGTAGCAGTATTACTCTCTATGTCATGTTTTCATTTTAATTGTCATTTGAACGATCAAATTGCCTCTTGTGTAGGTTCTGTGAGAGAGCACAAGCCCTAGTACATGGAGATCTTCACACTAGTTCTGTAATGGTGACTCATGATTCAACTCAAGTTATAGATCCAGAGTTTGCATTTTATGGACCAATGGGTTTTGATATTGGAGCTTTTCTGGGCAACTTGATTTTGGCTTTCTATGCACAAGATGGGCATGCTAATGACCAGAATGATCGAAAAGTATGTCCTGGTCCATTTCATCTTAAATCATTACCTTTAACTCGTTGCTTTCTACTATTCTTTCTTCTTGATGAATTGTTTTCATGTTTTTCAGTTCTTGTGATGTTATTTTGTTTTTCAGTGTTATTTGTCTTTTGCATATAATTTCTTATGTTGTATTTCAGTGTGATGATTCTAAATTGTTGTTAAGTCATTTAGTTCTGTAAATGTATATTGTTATTGTTCCCCTGTGTCTGTTTACTTTTATTTGCAAACGAAAGCGAATTCTAACAAAGTACCAATATCAATGTTGTAGGTGAAAGCTAAAACAAACAATCTCAAACTAATACAAGAGATTTACGTGGTTCGGCGTAAAGCCTACGTCCACGAGCAAAGCACGGCGAGGAATTTCACTAAACAAACGGCGATTACAAAAGAGTGTTTAAACTCTCACAACCCAAATCCCACAAATTACAAACCTTAAACCAAACGAGTAGAGAACCCAAACAAACGGAGAAGATTCTCTCAAATTGCTCTCTAACTCACAAACTCACAAATTGACTCTCAACAAATTGTCACACGAATGAGCCACACGAAATACACTAATCCTAAGGTCCTATTTATAGTGCATAGGACTTAGGTTACAATAAGAATCCTAATAGGAAGTAAATCCTAATCCAAATCAAATAGGTAATTAACAAAATCTCTCCACCAAGGAAACCAACTAAGAAGTCAAAATCCAAACCCAAATAGGACACCAAAACCAAATAGGTAACACAAACCTAATTTTTTGCATTATCCTAATTTTGAGCCGTAGAGGTCGCACTTGGTGCGATGGAAAATGCCTTCGCCCATGAGCGGTAGGTTTTGGGTTCGAGACTTGGGAGCAGCCTCTTCATAAATAAGGGTAAGGCTAGCCGACATTCATCTCTTCCAGACCCTGCGTAAAGCGGGAGCCTTGTGCACTGGGTACGACCTTTTATCCTAATTTTGAGCCGTAAGAACTCCGCCTGTGTAAGTTTATCTTACATTGCCAGTCCCAAGCCCGGATAAAGGAGGAGGGGGAGGGCGTCAGGTAGTCGACAGCCGGCACTTTTAGGTTACGTCGAATCCTTATGAAAATGAATCCAGAACGAAATTGCGCTAAAGCTAGGGCGTCACTCGTAAGTGGTGCGCTGTGTGGCCCGAGCACAGTGATAAGTGAGCAAGGGTCACTGTATCTCCATCGGCACCCGGATGCAGTGTTAAATGAGCAAGGAGGCCATAGAAACTTCTTTTTGAACAACTCCACTCAAAGTTGTTTGGGAGCATATGCTCCTATCAACTTTACACAGGACACACAAAAGAAGTACTTTGATCTTATTAGACAGGGGAGGGTGAAGAAGCTAGGACAGAAGGGTAGAGTTCAAGAGAGTAGAATGCGTTTAGGAACGTGGAATATAGGAACCTTAACGGGAAAATCTATGGACTGTAAGTTATGGTGAGGAGAAGGATAAATATTATGTGCCTACAAGAAACTAAGCGGGTTGGTCTTAAGGCAAAGGATCTAGAAAACTCAGGGTTTAAACTTTGGTATTCGGGCACAAATAGAACGAGAAACGGTGTTGGCATCATCATGGACAAGACCTTGACACAAGATGTTGTAGATGTCAAGAGGGTAGGAGATAGAATCATGGCAATCAAGATTGTAATAGGACAAGAACTCATCAATGTGATTAGTGCGTACGCACCTCAAGTAGGGTTGGATACGAGTTCGAAGGAGAATTTTTAGGAAGACCTTGGAGACTTGGTGCAAGGAATTGCTCAGACGGAGAAATTATTTATAGGAGGAGATTTAAATGGACACGTGGGCAAGGAAACATGCAACTATGGAGGTTTTCATGGTGGCCATGGTTTTGGGGAGAGAAACGAGGATGGGGAAGCTATCTTGGATTTTGCAATGGCATATGATCTCTTCTTAGCCAACACTTTCTTTAAGAAGAGAGAAGAACATGTGATCACCTACAAGAGTGGGTCGACAAAAACACAAATAGATTTTCTTCTAATGAGCAAAGGGGATCGTATAACTTGTAAGGATTGCAAAGTTATACCGGGAGAGAGCTTGGTTAATCAACATCGCTTGTTGGTGATGGATGTACATATCAAAAGAGTGAGAAAAAAAAAAACAAGACTTGAAAGTGCCCAAGGACTAGATAGTGGAATCTAAAAGGAGAAAAACAAGCCATTTTCAAAGAGAAAGTAATCACCCAGTGTGTGTGAGATAGAGAGGGGGAAGCTAGCCAAATGTGGGATTCCATGGCTAGTTGTATCCGAAAAGTAGCAAAAGAAGTATTAGGAGAGTCCAAGGGCTTTGCTCCACATCAAAAGGAATCTTGGTGGTGGAATGAGGTGGTACAAACAAAGGTGAAGGCTAAGAAGGAATGTTGTAAAGCCTTATATAAGGATAGGGCCGATGAAAATGGTGAAATGTATAGAAGAGAGAAGCAAGAGGCGAAGAAAGCTGTGAGAGAAGCTAAGTTAGCGGCTTATGACGATATGTAAGCGACTAGATACCAAAGAAGGAGAGTTGGATATCTATAAACTAGCTAGAGCAAGGGAAAAGAAGACAATGGACCTAAACCAAGTGAGGTGCATCAAGGATGAGGATGGAAAGGTTCTTGCTACAGAGAACGCGGTCAAAGACAAATGGAGAGGTTATTTTCATAATCTTTTCAATGAAGGACATAAAATGAGTACTTCTTTAGTGGAGTTGAGTAACTCAGAAGAGTGTAGAAACTACTCCTTTTATCGTCGAATCAGGAAGGAAGAAGTGGTTGTAGCTTTGAAGAAGATGAAGCATAGAAAAGCAGTGGGCCCAGATGATATACCGATCGAAGTGTGGAAAGTCTTGGGAGAGACAAGTATAGCATGGCTCACTGACCTTTTCAATAGGATTTTGAAAACGAAGAAGATGCCAAATGAGTGGCGAAAGAGCACTTTGGTGCCTATCTACAAGAATAAGGGCGACGTACAAAATTGCATGAACTCTAGGGGTATTAAGCTAATGACTCATACAATGAAGCTCTGGGAAAGAGTCATTGAGCATAGATTTAGGCAAGAGACACGGGTTTCGGACAACCAATTCGGGTTCATGCCAGGATGCTTAATCATGGAGGCAATCTATCTCTTATGAAGATTGATGGAAAGATATAGAGATAGGAAAAAAGATTTACACATGGTCTTTAAAGATTTGGAAAAAGCGTATGATAGGGTCCCAAGAGACATTCTTTGGAGGATTTTAGAGAAGAAAGGAGTACGAGTAGCATATATCCAAGCTATAAAGGATATGTATGAAGGAGCAAAGACTGTCGTAAGAACTCATGAATGACAAATCGAAAGCTTCCCCATAACTGTAGGATTACATCAAGGCTCATCCTTAAGTCCTTACCTTTTTGCGTTGGTAATGGATGAGTTAATGGGACATATTCAAGTTGATATTCCTTGGTGTATGCTTTTCGCGGACGATATAGTGTTGATAGATGAAACTCAGGAAGGGGTAAATGCGAAGCTTAACCTTTGGAGAGAAGTGTTGGAATCTAAAGGTCTTCGCCTAAGTCGATCAAAGACAGAATATATGGAGTGCAAGTTCAGTGCAAATGGAGGCCAAAATGAGTTAGGGGTGAGGATCGGAGATCAGGAAATACCAAAGAGCGACCGTTTTCGCTACCTAGGATCTATCTTGCAAAAGAACGGAGAATTAGATGGAGATCTCAACCATAGAATACAAGCTGGATGAATCAAGTGGAAGAGTGCATCCAGCGTGTTGTGTGACCGCCGTATGCCACTGAAGCTTAAGGGAAAATTTTATAGGACGGCAATAAGGCCGGCGATGCTGTATGGCACAAAATGTTGGGCGCTGAAGCATCAACACATACATAAAATGGGTGTAGCGGAGATAAGGATGCTTTGTTGGATGTGTGGGCACACGAGAAAGGATAAGATTAGGAATAAGGATATCCGAGGTAAAGTAGGAGTAACCAAAATTGAAGGAAAGCTGAGAGAAAATCGGTTACGGTGGTTTGGGCATGTGCAAAGAAGGCCTACTGACGCTCCGATTAGAAGATGCGACTACGGGACAGTGGTTCAGGGCCGAAGGGGTAGAGGAAGACCTAGGAAAACTTTGGAAGAGACTCTAAGAAAAGACTTAAGAGTACTTGGATCTAACGGAGGACATGACACATGACCGAGCACAATGGCGTTCTAGGATTCATATAGCCGACCCCACTTAGTGACTTGGATTTTTCAAATCTCCAATCGAGAAGTTTTCCTCACTCGAGAAATTAAGGGAACACTACCTCAACCTACATGCTTCACTCACAAAGCTTCAACATACAAGTTTCAACAAAAGAAAAAATTCAAGGAACTTAGTGAAGAAGTCTTTGGTGTATTTAACACAATACGTTGAAATGAAGCAAAGCTTATTTATTGATATCTCCGATAAGCTACAAATATGTACATATACAAAGGTTGCTTAGGAGAAGTGTCAGCAGTCGGTAGAGCCCCAGAAAGAGAAGGCACCGGAGGGTGATCATTCAGAGCCTCAGTACTGGACAGAACCCTAGAAGAAGGAGGCATCAGAGGTTGATCATTTGGAGCTTCATTACGCGGTACAACCCCAGAAGACGAAGGCAATAAATGCCTTTGGAACAAACCCACAAACCTCTGATGAATAAGTAAAATCTGACCATCAGATTCCTTCATCTGGTCAAGCTTCCTCTTCATGTTTGTAGCATAGTCATATGCGAGCTTGTGCAATTGTTTATTCTCATGCTTGAGCCCTTTAATCTCTTGTTTGAGACTTATCACTTCAGCCGCCAATGATTCAACTTGGCGGGTTCGAGCAAATAGGCGTTGGACCATATTAGACACAAAACCTGCACACTGAACACTGAAAGCCGGGGAATCCTTAACAACCAACTCATCATACCGTTTGGAAAGTAGTTTGTTATCTTTGGGAGTGAGAAGGTTCCTGGCCACCACCGCAGCGGTCATATCATTCTTCGTCAGTCTCCAACGGTAAGAGGACTAGTAGGGGATAAGAAGGATAGGCGGCATATGTTGTCCTGAGGAGGCATAGCTGCCTCTTCACCAAAGTTCAAGTGAAAACGACGGTCGGATGGGCCATACATTTTCAAAAATGATGAAGGAGAAATGAGGTCTAATAAATCTCTGAAGTACAAAATAAGGGGAAAATTCCTACAAGCAATAACTCTCTGAATGTACTTCTTGCACACAATTGGTGCCCTTATAAAAGAAAGGGCAACATGGTCGTTGGTTCAAAAATCAAAGAGGCACCACTCTCCGGATTTCGAAGAGGCATCACTTTCCGCACGCAACATCAGCTCCTCGGGTACCACAGATAACTTTGCCAAAGATCTCTGACAAAGTTTAGACACGTGAAGCTTGTAGCTCCTACTATATTGCTATGACCAAGAAGGGTAAAGGAATAGCAAAGAAGGGGCAACATGGACGTTGGTTCAAAAATCGAAGAGGCACCACTTTCCACATGCAACATCAGCTCATGGGTACCACAGATCACTTTGCCAAAGATCTCTGACAAAGTTTAGGCACGTGATGCTTGCAGCTCTCACTACATTGCTATGACCAAGAAGGGTAAAAGAATAGTAAAGACAGAGCAACATGGCCGTTGGTACAAAAATCGAAGAGGCACCATTCTCCGGATTTCGCAGAGGCACCACTTTCCATATGCAACATCAGCTCCTCGGGTACCACAGATAACTTTGTCAAAGATCTCTGACAAAGTTTAGACACATAAATTTTGAAGGTCTAGCTACTATATTATTACCCACAAGGGTAAAGGAACAGCACCACTGCTTGATAACTGGAAAGTTCTTATGTGTGTCAACCTCTGTGCTCCGTGGCAAGGTAGACTAGCAAAAATGCCCAACCTTTACTCACATTCGAGAAAACACTCCCAACAAGATTGTTTGCTCCAAAATCGAAGAGGCATCGCCCTCCGAATCTCGAGAGCCAGACTCCCAACAGAATTATTTTCTCAAAAATCGAAGAGACACCGCTCTCCGAATCTCAAGAGCCAGACTCCCAGCAGGATTGATTTCTCAAAAATCGAAGAGGCACCGTTCTCCGAATCTCGAGAGCCAGATCCCCACCCACAAGGGTAAAAGAACAGCACCACTGCTTGATAACTGGAAAGTCCCTATGTGTGTCAACCTCTGTGCTCCGTGGCAAGGTAGACTAGCAAAAATGCCCAACCTTTACTCACATTCGAGAAAACACTCCCAACAAAATTGCTTGCTCCAAAATCGAAGAGGCACCGCCCTCCGAATCTCGAGAGCCAGACTCCCAACAGGATTACTTTCTCAAAAATCGAAGAGACATCGCTCTCCAAATCTCAATAGCCAGACTCCCAGCAGGATTGCTTTCTCAAAAATCGAAGAGGCACCGTTCTCCGAATCTCAATAGCCAGATCTTCGACAGGATTGCTTGTTCGAAAACCGAAAAGGCACCGCTTTCTAAACTTTGAGAACCAGATTTCTTTGGATAAAACTTGTCTGTAATCTTCACAAGCAACATCAGCTTTCTAGATACCACGTGCTCTGACAAAGTTAAAACACGTGAAGCTTGCAGCTCCCACTACATTGCTATGACCAAGAAGGGTAAAGGAATAGCATTACTACTTGTTGTTAGGGAAACTCCTATTTATGTTGGCCTCCATCCTCAACGGACAGGCAGACCTGCAAAAATGCTCAACTCTTCCTCATATCTGAGAGGGCACTCCCAACGAAGCCTCTCGAAAGACTCAGCTTTCTTTCCTCCCGATAATACCTCTGCAAACAAGCTACACCAGAGCAAGAATATCTTATATCATCAGGGTTAAAAGCAAGAGTATCCCATATCATGCTTTTTCCCTGTCTTTTCCTTTAGCCTTGTTCTTACCTGCAAGACAAGGAGAAAGAGAGCAATCAGTCAGCACTTGGAATCAAGCTTCCAGTCAGGAACTGATTGCCTGAAACCCCTTACCTGATTACTTACCTGGCATTGCTCTCGAGTACTCATCTTCAACATCTTATGTTTCTAGAGAAGATACCACATCTGCCTGAGGAACAGATAGGGCAAGTGAGAAGGATACAAGGAAGCATGTGGAGACAAGCGTAACAGAACACGTGCCGATACATCTACTACTTTGTCAACAGCAAAAGTATCTCATATCATCAGGGTCGAACGTGCTCTAAATTTGATGGACTTGTTTTGACCCTCAAATTCTTCAGTTGGCCTTATACTCTGGAGGAAACCAGAAAACCCTCCAGCCCAGTTCCAGAATAAGCCTTGTGGAAAGTTACTTCTTCAAAAGCAAAAGTATCTCATATCATCTCTTCTCATTTTTCTTCTCTTTATCCTTTATGCTGCCTGCAAGATAGGGAGAATGAGAACAATCAGCCGGAACTCGAAATCAAACTTTTGATCTGGGACTGATTGCTTGGAGCTCTGATTGCTTACCATGTTTGTCATCTCTTTCAATAGATCTCCTAGCTCGGCGACTTGGGGAACTCCTACTACATGGTTTGTATCGCTTTTGACCAAGCCTGAAACTACAAGTAAGCTTCAAGTGAAATTGATACATTACCTTGTGCATCTCCACCGGTTAAAGATACTATCCCTGGATGGAGGAAGAGTACTTCCAGAGAAGATGCCACATCTACCTATGAGACAGATAAGGCAAGTGAAGACGATACCTCACTTTGGTACTTAGAAGTTTCGTGATTACTCAGCGGCTTGGATCTTGCAAGTCCCCAACCGAGGAGCTTTCCTCACTCGGGAACTTAGGGGAACACTGTTTGTACCATACTTGATCAATCCTGAAACTACCAAGCACCGGTCAACGTTATACCGTTAAGGACCCAGAAGAGTTTCCCTCCAACTAGAGGGCCAATCACAGAGCGACATGTGTCAACATCGGAAGCCAATCACAACACGACACGTGTCAATGTCAGAATAAGGCTAGAAACTCTCTTCTATAAAAGTAGATCATTCTCCCACAATATTTTCTAATGTCATTTGTACTAAATCATTTACTTGTACTTACTAAAGGAGAGCTCGAACCTATGTACTTGTGTAAACCCTTCACAATTAATGAGAACTCCTCTACTCCATGGACGTAGCCAATCTGGGTGAACCACGTACATCTTGTGTTTGCTTTCCTGTCTCTATCCATTTACATACTTATCCACAATAATGACCAGAGCAATCTAACGAAGGTCACAAACTTAATACTTTCTGTTGTACCAAAGTCCTCACTGATTTTGTGCATCAACAATCCTTAAGTCCTTACCTTTTTGCATTGGTAATGGATGAGTTAACATGACATATTCAAGATGATATTTCTTGGTGTATGCTTTTCGCAAACGATATAGTGTTGATAGATGAAACTCAGGAAGGGATAAATGCGAAGCTTAACCTTTGGAGAGAAGTGTTGGAATCTAAAGGTCTTCGCATAAGCTGATCAAAGACAGAATATATGTAGTGCAAGTTCAGTGCAAATGGAGGCCAAAATGAGTTAGGGGTGAGGATCGGAGATCAGGAAATACCAAAGAGCGACCGTTTTCGCTACCTAGGATCTATCTTGCAAAAGAACGGAGAATTAGATGGAGACTTCAACCATAGAATACAAGCTGGATGGATGAAGTGGAAGAGTGCATCCGGTGTGTTGTGTGACCGTCGTATGCCACTGAAGCTCAAGGGAAAATTTTATAGGCCGGCAATAAGGTCGGCGATGCTGTATGACACAGAATGTTGGACGATGAAGCATCAACACGTACACAAAATGGGTGTAGCGGAGATGAGGATGCTTCGTTGGATGTGTGGGCACACGAGAAAGGATAAGATTAGGAATGAGGATATCCGAGGTAAAGTAGGAGTAGCCGAAATTGAAGGAAAGATGAGAGAAAATCGGTTACGGTAGTTTGGACATGTGCAAAGAAGTCCTACTGACGCTCCGGTTCGAAGATGTGACTACGGGATAGAGGTTCAGGGCCGAAGGGGTAGAGGAAGACCTAAGAAAACTTTGGAAGAGACCCTAAGAAAAGACTTAGAGTACTTGGATCTAACGGAGGACATGACACAAAACCGAGCACAATGACATTCTAGGATTCATATAGCCGACCCCACTTAGTGAGAAAAAGCTTTGTTGTTGTTGTTGTTGTTGTATCCTAATTTTGAGCCGTAAAACCCAACAGTGTCACCTATCAAGACCTTCCTAATCATCTTAGCTATCACATTAAATTGATCTTCAGGAGTTCTCAAATAATTTCATTACCTTCATGTTTGTGATTTGTTTTTTCGTTTTTGAAATGTAACCCGGTGGAGACCGGAAATGTTGTATTTCGATAACCATCCATTGGATAGTTGTGGACTGGAAATGTTGGCAACATCTGCTAGACGTTACAGCGTAAGAAGCCGTCTCAGTTTCTGTAGTGAAATTGGTTGTCACCTTGTGAGTGTTCAAGTTGAAGAACAGATTAAAAATTAGAGAACGCTACCTCTTCAGTCAGTACTAGTAAAGTTAAAAGCTTGATTCTCTTTAGAGTGTTTTTAGAAACTTCTTAGGAAAAGGTAAAAATCAGAGAAGAATGTGATCCCAATTCAGTTTTCAAAATATAAGCTGGATTATAATTTATTTGTAAGATCGA
>VIEB01000057.1:185903-228333 GCA_006547085.1 Malus baccata | reverse complement strand
ATTGCTTCTTGGTCGTACGTAGCAGCTTCTCGCTCGCGAGCAACTTCTTCTCTTAGGAGTGCTGCTTCTTCTCTTTGGTGCTCAACTTCTTCTCTTTGGCGTGCTAGCTTCCTCTCCACCTACTGAAGTTTGGAAGATGTCTCGATCGAAGGATGCGAGCTCGCTAAAGAAGAAGACACCTCTGGGTCTTGAATCAACCCGCTCATAGGCCGCGGAGTTTCTTTCCTTTTAGTTGCCTAACCTCATCCATCAGCAACTGCAGAGACACCTTTAGATCAGGTGTCATCTCCTCCATAGGCAAGTTCGGTTGCTGCTTAGAGAGGTTGGAGAGGTACTCATCCTTCTTCTGCGTTGTAGAAGTCTTAAAAAAAAAAAACAAGAGAAATCATTTAAGATTACTGATCATAATTTAAACCTTTTTTTTAATTGTAATGAAGTTTAAATTTAAACTGTAGAACAGAATACTTACATAAATGTTGTCCCTGACTTGGTTGCCATAATTGACATGCATCTCACCCTAAACCTCCAATTCCGGGGAATACGAACCATTCGCTCGCTGTTACTAGTGCTTTGAGCGACAATGGCATTTTTTCAAGTTTTTAAGTTTTCTTCCATTTTAAAATTTTCATCACGCAACGGTGGCGCCCAAACCTAGTTTACTGCGAATTTTAAGGGTTTTGCAAATAATAGTTCATCACGCAAAGATATAATGTTGTGGCTTAATTTTGTTTTCAATTTTTTGTGTTTTTTGTAAAGGTTTCTTAGCAACAAAATTAGTTTTTCGTCGTGCAAAGCCGCCTTACACGACAAATATTTTCTCGCACTAAATATATTGTCGTCGCACAAATGGTGGAGCCAAACCCTAGTTTACGGCAAAATATTTGGGGTTTTGCGCGATTGAAAGGACAATCACGCAAATAATTCTTGAGCGACTAAGGGTTCCTCGCGCAAAGATAAATGTCATCGTGCAAGAGTTTTATTTTTTTTAATTTGAGCATGACAAAGTTCATTTTCTCATCATGCAAAAACACCTCACGTGACAAAATACATTTCGATGCTCAAGGATTCTTCGGCACAAGTAGTTTTTTTTACTAGTGAATGAAAAGAAAAACGGATCTTTTAGTGATAATGTGAAAAGAATTACCTCTTCTATTACCTATAGAATAGAAGCATTTACTTGTGTGTATAGATTTTTCTTTTTCCAGCTTCGATAGCGTTCGACGGGTTTAAACATGTATTTATAAAACAGTAATCTTACGTATGGTAAATTTGTGAGCCGAATTTGTTTTTACATGTATGTATGTTTGTTCTACTAGAACTGACCTTCTTTTCTTCTTATTAATACAATCATCATTATCTTCCATCTAGATTATTAATGAATTTACCTATGTATATGCGTGTTCTACAAGCCAACTCGTCATGATCAGCCTCATTATTGAAGACTTGCAACCCATGGATAATTTAAACTTTAGCCCAAGCAACATTTCTTCTAAGCCCTAGCAGAACTAAGGAAATAAAATTTAAAAAAAAAGGTTACCTAACAGGAACAGAAAATAATTGTTGATTCATTTTGTAAAGAAATGCAGTCTCCAATATAGATATTGGGCAGTAAGCTTGAGATAAGCTATGACCAGAAAAGTCATTGGCATGAGACAAAGCGGCTTTGACAAATTCTATCAATCTTTTACCCTTGAAAGTTCAAACCATATTCTGAAGACAGATCAAGAACCAAATCTGAATACTTACATGCTAGTTTAGTTGTTAGTCTTGTGGCATATGTACAATTAATTTCCTGTCTTGCACGATTATGATAAAAAAAAAACTGAAATGTCTCTGTGAGTCTTCCTGATTTCCAAAAGGACGGACTATCGTGGTGAACCATGGGCTGGTCCGCTTTTAAATACAAAAAGAGATATATTAACATATTAACTCATTTTCTTCCCAAATATAAATAAGGGCAGCTTACTATATAATAGCATTGACCTTGACTTGGACTTGAGCTTTTCTGCCGACTTGAAAACCCAGCTGTTCTTAGATAATGCTTCAAATTTGCCTAGTCCATTTTATTTTTATTATGCCAAGAAAAAGTCATAATATATGTTGGTATAGGACGTCTATCACTTTTTATATTTGAATCACGCAACGAAAACAATGAAACAGAACTAAGGCTTGCCTAACTGCCTAGATTAATTAGTAATCACAAACGACCGTAGCTCCTAATTAAGTTTCTCGATAGAACTGCACTATGTGGAGATAAATAAGCCAAGCTTTACCCTCAGTATAATATCTTTTTGTGTAGTTTCAACTTTATGAAAACATTGGTTTTTACAAAACTTTGCTTTTCAGCCCACTTATCTTTGTTTTCTGTCCCTCTAGGTTTTAGTGGTAGAGTTCTTGTGACGCGATGATTTCTAGCAAAAGTTGACTTGTAAGAGGTTTCTCCTTACGGTATATACGTTCTCTACTTTTATTGCAATTTTATTATGTTTTAACATCACGTGTGAAATGAGTTTAATCCCGCTCACATACGTACTCTTATATTAGTCGCCCCGTACCAAGTTAAATACTATTAAAAACTTGACCCGACGACATTTTCGTCGGGCAACTGTTTAAAACCAAAACTAAAAAAAATAAAACAAAAGTTTGCTCGACAAATATATTTGTCAAGCAAACCATTTTAATTTTTTTCTTTAAATTCGGTTTTAAAGCAATATTTATAGTAAATAATTTATTTAATTTTAATTATATTAATTTAAAAAGCTAAAATTTATTTAATTGCGGTCAAAATAAAATTGTTCGTATACTTTTGTAAAACAAACTAAACTAATTAACCTAAATTACTCATGTGGGTGTTGAGGTGGATGGGGGAATGGCACCTAAAGGTCGCTCGAGGGCTCGGGAATGCGAATGTTATAAGCTGACATTGCTTGGGCTATCAAAGCAATGTACAGGCGTACTGCTTCTTGATCGCACGTAGTAGCTTCTCGCTCGCGAGCAACTTCTTCTCTCAGGTGCTCTTCTTCTCTTTGGCGCTCAACTAATTCTCTTTGGCGTGCTAGCTCCATCTCCACCTACTAAAGTTTGGAAGACGTCTCGGTCGAAGGATGTGAGCTCGCTAAGGAAGAAGACACCTCCAGGTATTGAACTGACCCACTCATAGGTTGTGGGGTTTCTTGCCCTTCAGTTGCCTAAGCTCGTCCATCAACAATTGTAGAGACACCTTTAGATCAGGTGTCATCTCCTCTATTGGCACGTACGGTTATTGCTAGGAAAGGTTGGCAAGGTACTCGTCCTTCTTCTGCATCGTAGAAGTCTAAAAAAATAAAACTAGAGAAACCATTTAAGACTACTGATCATAGTTTAAACCTTATTTATTTATTGTACTGAAATTTAAATTTGAAACGTAGAATGGAATACTTACATAAATGTCATCACAAACTTGGTTGCTGTAATTGGCATGCATCTCACCCTAAACCTTAGTTCCAGGGAATACAAACCACTGACTCGCTGTTGCTCAAGCTTTGGGCAACAAGGGAATTTTTTCAAGTTTTTCAGTTTTCTTCCATTTTAAAATTTTTGTTGCACAACGATGGCACCAAAACCTAGTTTACCGTGAATTTTAAGGGTTTTACAAATAATTATGCATACAACACGTTATTAGCACGCTATTGACGATGCGCTAAAGATAGTTTTGATCTTCAATCAGGGGAGTATTACGTTTTAATCATTCTTTTTATGATTAAATTATTATTTTATTAAATTGATGTACATGCTATTGATTCAATTTAATTTTTTTTTGTGTTGAACGTGATACAACGCATTGGAGATGCAATTCCGACATTCCGAGAAGGATCTTCTACAAATTCAAAAGCTTTTGTTGTTTTCTGCCAATCAGGTACGCTTAAAATAAAGGAAGATATTTGAAACAACCATGAAGCATGAAAACATTCCCCATGATGTATGAACCCCCTACATTTATATTTACCTTCCGATATATATTGTATATGTTTCATATATTTGTCAATATATATATATATTTGTTAATGCAATACGCAATTATGCTATGTGAAATTTGTGAGTCAAAGAATCGAAAAAAAAATTAGAAGCAATTAGGGTTTTTCAAACCCTAGACATCGAAAAAAAAATTAAAAATCTGAAAAAGGAGAAAACTTGGTTGATTTGCGCTGCCAAGCTGAGCCGGTCACTTGAGCTGTGTTGGAGCCATGCACTCGCGCCAAGCTCAATCCAAGCCTGAAGCTTGGGTCAGTAATTGGGCTGCCCTCTGGGTTCATTGCTCGAATTAGAACCAGGCCTACCCCTTAGATCCCTAGTGCATAGGCTTCAGCCCTCAGTTCGTTCCTGAAGCCAGCAACGCTTGATGGGATTCTCGCGACTTGGTCTGCCCTCAGAAGCTAATGGGCTTCCTTCGCAGCTCTGCCAGCAAGCCTAGCACTGCTGGGCCTACCTCCTTTCCCTGGCCTGCTGACCTACAACTAAATTGGGCTGCTGTGCAGCCATTTCATGTAACCTAAGGCCTGCAGCTTGCTGCAGAGCCGTACCTTACCAGCCAGCCTAAACGTGCTGCTTTGTGGTTATTTTTTTTTTTTTGACCCGATGCCATATTTTGGTAGCCCTTGCTTCTTAACCATACCCAAATATTTTTTGGGACGTTTTTGGTTACCGCTAATAAAGCTATAATTCACTTGTCACTTGGCCCATTGCCATTTGAAGCTAATAAGACTAGTATGTCATTATTTTGCTTCTACGATCAACCCTGTATGGTCCAGATCTATTGAATTAATTAATCTGGCAAGAAATCCAAAATTATCGACCTACAGATCACTTTTGGACATTAACGATTCAATAATTTAATTCTCTTCTTTGAACCGTTGACATCCTTTAGTAGTTCCGAAGCACTCACAATTGAGTTCCTGAAGCAACTCAAATCCACTATACTTAAATCAGCATATTGCATTCTGTGTTCTTGCAAGAAACTCTCTTTTATGAACTAACCGTTCATGAACTAAACGTTCATGAACTAAATTGAACTTGTAGTTTCAAATTTAGTGTCTTTGATGTGATGACCTGCCCCTAATTTTCCATGTAATTTTCTCCCTGAGTGTGTAAAATAACGTTTATGCCCTTTTTTGGTAAAAGTGGAACCTAATGGGGATGTAGTTTTTTAGCTTTTAAATTATTTTTCTCGATATCGTAATTAATTAGTACTTGTTGTTACGAATGCGTGAGCGCGAGTTAGACCTGAATCGGAGTTGTAACGAAAAAGTTACGTTTAGTTAAAGTGCATTAACAATGGGTAGATTTGTACATGTGCGTACTAATTATTCAGTATTGGAAACTACTGTTTTTGATAAGGTGTGTTAGATTTCGTGTGATTTCAAATTTATACAAATCTTATCCCATTCTCTCTTTAAATCTGTCTCGTGCCCTATTCTCCCTCACTAACCAATCAATCACCTTCCCACATTTCTCACCCAATCAAACAGCTCATCTCTCTTTGTTTTTTACCAATCAGAAGACTCTCTCTCTCTCTCTCTCTCTCTCTCTCTCTCCTCTTTGTAACAACCAAGACTCACCACCAAACTTCACAGATCGAACCTAAAATCACAACCATCGTGCTCCTCTCATCCTCATGAGTCCATCCGTAATAACCAATCTTAAAGTAATCGAGTTTTGAGCGTCCAACTCGGAGCAACTCTGAGCTCCGACTCGAGTGTACGTTCCTCCATGACTTTTATGTTCGAGTTGCAAGGTTTTGGAAGGTTTGGAGACATCTAGGCAACTCCTCGTGGCCATTATCCTAGGTTTGAAGTGGAGCCAACATGAGAACATGCGGGTTTGAGATGACGAAAATAGGCCTTAGAGTTTCGAGGCTTTTTCAATCCTTTTCCGTCCACTCTTTGGACTTTCAAAAGGTACAAACTTGTTCTCCTCTTCATGAGCTTCATTTCCATAAAAATACGTTGAAAATGGTTGAGAAACGAAGAAGTTATGAAGTTTTAAATTTTTTTCTAGAAACTAGCTAACCAGATGGTGGTGCTGGCGATGGAGGACATCGAAGGACAACCGGAGAAGAAAGAGAATATTCCGTTAAAGTTAACAGAATATTTTGACACTATTAGGTAATGCCATTAAATTTAACGAAATATTCCGTCAACTCTGACGGAATATTCCCTAGGGTTTCTGTCTATTTGTCAGGTGCATGGCCTGCGTGTGTGGCCGCGACTTGGCAGCACATGAAGGCGCGTCCGGCCTCCGGACGACACGTGCTTGACATGCACGAGTCCGTGACATCGAGTAGAATGTTTTCATGTACTTAAACCCTCCGTTTGAGCAAACTATGGGGGATTTTCCTAGCCTTTTAGTGTATGTCCTAATTAATTAATTAGAAAAGTTATTTCACATATAGGTGAGACTTACCCCGATGAGGTACGAGGACAAACAAGGCTAGGACGCTACGATCCATCGACGTATCAGTGGGTAGGCATTTGTTTTTATATATAGAAAACTGCCTTGTACCTGAAGACGGAATTCGAGATGAAGGATCTTAGGAAAACTCATTTTTTCCTTGGCCTGAAGTTCAAGTGTTATTCTGACGGTACTTTAGTCTACCAGTCGAACTACACCCTGAAGGTGTTACCTTTGAGTATACATGTGATCGTCCGTACGTTATATGCAAATGAGACCCTTGAAGAGGTTATGGAATCCGAAGTTCCATATCTAAGTTCAACTTTACGCTTCAACAAAATTTAGTTTTTCATCGCACAAAGCCACCTTACACGACAAATATTCAGTGTTCTAAAAACATCGGTCTAGTTTTTATGTATGCTTATTGTGTATAAAATGACCGTGTCTGTAAAAATTGAACCTTTGGCTTATTTCTATACAAAAATTAAAATTTTCAATCTGCTTTTTCATATTGTGGGATGAGTGTTTTGTAAAAACTTGACCTTTGGCTCATATGTGTAAACTTGAAGATTTGGAGTTGTTTTATGTGTTGGTTATGAATTTTAGGTGACTAAATTGGTGGTTTCGTATATTAAGTTAAGTTACAAAGTAGATTTTTCCTTCGTTTTGGAAAAGTGCGTAGCTGAGATTATTTTGAATTTCCCGTTCATTACAATATTGTGATTTTGATAAGAGCTTTGGCTACATGTTTTTTGTTGAGTAATGGTTTACTTGGTTAGAAGAAACTCTTTGAGGTTATGTTAAAATCTATTTTGTGGATGAATCTAATTAGTTAAATTTGTCGAGTTTATGTTATGTAAGAAAATTAATTGCAAAGTTGAGTCTTTTTTTCTGAGTTATGTTAATAATTGTACCTAAAATTTTTGTAAAATCATGGTTGGGTTTAAGTTATATTATAAAACATGGATCATTCAAGTCTCAGTACAACTGGATGTTTGTTTACTTGCACAATTTTTGTGTGCATAGAAGTTTGTTTCTGCTTCTCAGGTTCTTTGTCCCCGTGTTTATTAATTGTGTTTTTCTGTATTCATTTGGATTGTCGCAGTGATTGAAGATCTCAGTCGAGGTTCTTTCCCTATCTTTTCAAGCTAGATTAGCTAGTGAGTGATATGCTCTTTGTACTGGTGCGGTATCATTGGTGCTCACTTTGTATTTTTCCAATCCCTATATATCTGCTCAACTCTTGGGTCAATTATTTGCTAGTAGGAATGTTTAATTGCTTGATCAATGATGTCGATTCAATTTGAAGAAGAAATAGGACTTTTGTTCAATAGGGATTTGAAATAGGGATTGACTCTCACATATGAGTAAGATGTCCCAATTGTTCATTGATTTTTAGGTTCTACGTCTTTTTAGTTGCTTTGTGTGGAAACTATTCATGCCTATTGCGACTAATACATTCAAGTTCCGCAACAACGCGCGGAGCATATTTTATCGTAATGACTAAAGTAAGGTGTTATAAAATAAGTAGACGAGATTGAATGTGTCGCAGTCAATAATTTCTTCATTTTGAGGTCATTCCTTCTTGTAAAAATACGAGGGACGACTTGGACAATTGACAGCCTGACCCAAAATCCAAATATTGTTCTTTTATTTATTTGTGTTTCTTTTTTGTGCAATTCAATGAGCTAGTAGTCCGACAATGCGTGTTTTTTCCAACAAAAATAACAATCAATGTTTTGTAAAATTTCTCTTTTTCAAGTACAAGATTATTTGCATACACGATTTGATACAAATTACTGGTCAGATTTGTTTTGACTTCAATCTTCGTGACACAATGAAATAAAGCACACCGGTAGGAGCTCGAAATGAAAGAACAGAGAAACAAAGGAAAACCAAATAAGAAAGAAAATAATTCTTCAAAAAAATATATAAATAAAGAAAGAAAATAAACAAATATAAAAATATGAAAACATCCTAAACTATTAAAATCCAAATAAAAGATGGTAAACGACATAATTCGCTTGAATTCCACTTGGGCTCGTTGCAACATAATGAGTCTTGTAAATCACGTCATTCTCTTTGATTCTATATATTACAAACTCAAAACAAACATACCAAACTAAAATTGCGTCAATCCGAACAGTTTAAAAATTTCAAAACATCTACTTTTAAGATAGGGCAAAAGACTGTTTACTACCCTCATGTTTCGTGGTTTTCAAGATTTAGTACATCAAGTTTTTTTCGTCCCAGAGTCATACCTAAAGTGTAAATTTTGGGACAGTCTCATACATCCGTTAGTCAAACTGTTAAGTCTTCCGTTAACCGATGACGTGGCACCTACGTGGACAATGATTGGGTGCCACGTGGATTAGATTTTTTAAAATAAATAATAAAATAATATTAATTTTTTTTTTAAAGGGTCTTCTTCACCCACCCCCACCCCTTCCCCGACACCCCATCCATTCTCCCTCCCTCCTCCCTCCCTCCCTTCTCTTCTCTGCACCCACCCAACCCTCATCTCCTCTCCGACAGCCCCGTGAGCTCGAACCTTCGAGCCCCACCTTGGCAAAAGACACCGGCTTTTCCTAATTTTTCGACCCATCTTCATCTGTACCGTCTTCTTCTCCGGCACCTGCCTCGCTGTTCTCAATTGGGTTCATCCTCCTGGTGAACAACTCGTCAGTTTCCAAGTCCGCCATGAACTTGATTGCAGCCACTCCACAGAGAACCAGCGACGGGATGACCGAGGCGGAGGAGAAATCGACGTCGCCGCCGGAGGCGTGCCACAGCTTCGATCTCGCCGCAAATCTGGAGGCGCACGGCTGAAGATGGAGGGGGAATGGTGGATTCGCAGGGACCAGGATCCTCGCGCGGATCTTTCTCTGGGGATCCAGTGGGGATCAATCCATCCGAACCGTTCAGCTCATATCCTACGGCCCAAGATTATTTTGAATTTTTTTTTCAGCTTCTCCGTTTCTTTCTCTCCCTTCGTCCCCAAACCTCTTGACATTCGTTTCTCTTTTCCCATTCCAAAAGGCAAAAAGGAAGGATTAATCAAAGAATTAACCCATCAAACAACCCAAAAGAGCAAAAGACTTCTCATATACCCAAGAATTAATCCATCCATTTCCCAGAAAACACAAATAAAATCTTTAGCGCCTGCAGTGGTTTCAAGCAAGAATAGGGAAAAATTAACGGAAATGGATTTGGGAAAAATTTCAAGGGCAAACTCCATAGATGAAGAATTCGAATTCTACAAATCGGTATGATAGGCATATCATTCGGCCCGCTTCATTTTCCCCTTCGATCCCTCCGCCGGTGACCGACCCGGTCTTCGTACACCATCATCGCCGGTGGTAGCGAGAGGAAGATGGGTCTGCGGGTAGCGAGGGCGAAGGTAACGAGGTCCGCGCTGAGCTTTTCCCTTCGTCCCCCAAACCTCTGCTGAGGATTACTCGGTCGTGAGGGCAACCTTGCAAGGGTTGCTGGGTAGTTTTGGGGTGAGAGAGCAGGAAAGAAACCAGCAGGAAAGGAAAAAGAAGGAAGAGGCATTGCCAACGCCTTCCTTCCTCAAGACATAAATTGAAATTTTTATTTTTAAATTTTTGTAATTTTGTAATTTTTTTTAATTTTGTAATTTTTAATTTTTAATATCCACGTGGGACCCTTATTGACACGTGGCGTCCAATCATTGTCCACGTGAGTGCCACGTCATCAGTTAACAGAAAACTTAACAGTTTAACTAACGGATGTATGAGACTGTCCCAAAATTTACACTTTAGGTATGACTCTGAGACGAAAAAAACTTGATGTACTAAATCTTGAAAACCACGAAACATGAGGGTAGTAAACAGTCTTTTGCCCTTTAAGATATGACCATAAAATAACCTATCAACACGTGAATTATCAATTCCCAATTATTTTTCTTGATTGTCCCCGCTTCCTTTTAATTTTATTACTTGTGAAATAACCTAATTCGTGTCCTACATAGTGAGTACTTTTGCCACGTCATGCCCTATCTACACTCTTAAGTTCTCTATTTCTTAAACCCGAAAAGTGGTCCAAGTTCTCTATTTTTGCTTCCATATCTTCATATACGAGGAGATCGATTAATGATGCAGAGACAGCAGAGGTGGCCAATTTCCTTTCGCACATGGTGAAATTGACAAATACCTAAGAACAAACCACAACATAATACAGAGCCGATGAGCAAGTTCCTAAAGCCACAAAGTCTAACTATAACCATAAATACAATGGTACAAAAGAGGACGAGAAAGAGAAAAATATTCATTCCATTACTTCGGCTATTCAATATGTGTTCCTTTTTTTTTATAAAATAACTAATTGTCGACTAGAAGAAAAAAAAGACTAATCATTATTGTCAACGAAAGGAATCCAACATATTATCGACCGATTTTCGACATTCTCCTCGTTATTATATTCATTCCATTACTTCGGCTATTGAATATGTGTTCCTTTTTTTTTTTACAAAATAACTAATTGTCGACTAGAAAAAAAAAACTAATCATTATTGTCAACAAAAAGAATCCAACATATTATTGACCAATTTTCGACATTCTCCTCATTATTATATTTTATGTGTTAACAAATCATGAAATAAGGAGACTTATCAAATACGGAAACGCATTTTCCATCCAGACTTTATATCTCCTAATTCAAAGCTTCCCTGAGGTTTAAGTTCATTCAAGCACCCTTCATCGCACTTGGTTGTATTATTGAATCCAATTCAAGCACCCTTCATGAATATTTTGTAGAAAAAAAATTATAAGTTAAAATTATAAGTAAAAGTTTGATGAATTTTTGGAAGCTTCTATTTTATGATCCCATTGTTGTAAATTTCTGACTCCGTCACTGCACATAACCACCAGAATTTGGGACTGGACCAGATAGACAATTGTTGGCCACACTAAATGTATTAAGCCTTTTGAGCGGGGCAAGTTGTGCAGGAATTTCACCCGAGAACTCATTGTTTTCAAGCTTAAGCACATTCAGATTGCTACAATTCGAAGACTCGGGGGAATTTTCCCCGAGAAGCTGTTCAATGAGAGATCTACATATGTATATTATAATTTGAGTGGAATAATAATAACATCACATGAGGATTTTCATGGTACACTGAAAATGCTTCGAAACTAGAACTCTACATATGTTTCACTGAAACATAACATAAAAGGACAAAGGTTACTGGCTACCTCAGTTTATAACCTCGATAGAAGACCCACAAGCGACGCACACTAGGAGCTCTTGGAAGGAAAAAACAGAAAGAAAAAGGAAAAGCAAATCCAAAACCAGCTGCTGCTGCTATAACAACACTGTTTGACTTCAAAACCTTAACTAGAGTACTAGTGGACTTCACTTGAGACGATCGACAAGGCTTTAGAGGCTTCCCACAAAGTTTAGCATTGTTTGCGTAACTTTCTGGTGTAATTCCACTAGTGTTACCGCAGTCTGGGACTTGGCCAGAAAGCTGATTGTTTGCCACGCTAAATACTTTCATCCTTCTGAGCTGGCCAAGCCCTAGAGGGATTTTACCCGTGAACTGGTTGCTGTCAAGCTTAAGCACATTCAGATAGCTACAATTGGTAATATTTGTTGGGATTTGCCCTGAGAAGCTGTTAGAAGAGAGATCAAGAGTTGTAATGAACGAAATAATTCTACCGATATCTTCAGGAAGAGGTCCACTGAGCTTGTTGCTTGAAAGATCTAATCCGGATAAGCTTGTGCAATTCGCTACACCATGAGGAAACGGGCCCTTGAGCCCCAAATCCGAAAGCTTGATATTTAAAACTTTGCTCTCGTGAGGGTGCCAACACTCGATTCCCAGAAAGTTACAGATGAAACCTTCTGTGTTATTGTTGAAATCCCAAGAAGAGTTTAAGTAACCTAAAGGGTCCTGAAGTGATGCTTTTATGCTTTTCAGGCAGTTGATATCACTCTCAACAGCAGAGCTGAAACTACAACTTAGCAATAAGACGCAACAAATAAAAATGTTGCCAAGATGTTGTTTGCTCAACAAGGTATCACGTATTAAGAAAGCCATCAAAACGGTCTTAAAAATTTCTACTGTTTTAATAAAATTGAAGCGAAATGACTCAAAGCTAGAGATAGTGCTCAATCAAACCCACAAATTCTCTAGCTTTTAATAACACTGGGGAATGTGAAAGAAACCAGAAATTTTACTCGGAAAGAGAGTTCAACGAGAAAATTAATGTCCATGGTCAAGACATAACTTAAATGCCAGAGTGGTTTATACGTCCATCTCTTTTTTCCTTGATCCCTATGTGAAAGGGAAATTTTTCAACGTAACTATCACAACAGTACACGATATTATTGTCTGTATTTTTTATGAAACTAGACAAAAACACATCTAGATCAAACAAAACTATGCGCGATTCTCTCATAATCGCCTTTAGCAAGATATGTCATTCAGGATCTTAACCCAAAGAAAAATCAATATAATAAATAAAATTACGTGTTAGAAAATAAGAAGACGACAAAATTGTTAAATATTTCAGCACTCAATAATTTCTTCATTTTGAGGTCATTCCTTTTGGTAAAATGCCGAGGGACGACTTGGACAATTGACTGCTTGACTGAGGCACTCCAGACCCTGCTAGTGTCTTTGCGGAAATTGTTGGTTGGCTTCCTGAGATGACTCTGTTTCATTATAAACTTTGACTTCTCAGACGTGAATCACACTTCCCTTACCCATGCATAATTTTTTTTAACAAACGATATTATCTACATTAAAAGGGAGGAGGTAGGTTAAGCCTCATAATGAACTAGCAATAATGTGGTTCAAATTCACCTTTAACAAGAATTGAATCTAAGATCTCTCACTTACAAATGAAGAGGAATACCACTAAACCGTAAAATTAAGTGGCAAAATTATTATTAGTACTGAAAATTAGTGGAGCAAAAGCTACTCCTTGTGGAAAATGGGGCAAAAGCTACTTCTTGGCCGTGCATAATATTTATTTTTTTAACAAATAATATTATCTACATTAAAGAGGAGGGGGTAGGCTAAGCCTCACAATAAACTAGCAATAATGTAGTTCAAATTCGTTTTTAGCAATAATCGAACTTAAGATTTCTCAGTTATAAGTGAAGAGGAATACCGTAAAATTAGATGGCAAAATTATTATTAGTACTGAAAATTGGTGGAGCAAAAGCTACTTCTTGTGGAAAACGGGTTAAAAGCTACTTCTTGCCCATGCATAATAACTTTTTTTTTTAACAAACGATATTATCTACACTAAGGGGAGGGGGTATGCTAAGCCTCACAATGAACTAACAATATAATGTAATTCAAATTTTCCTTTGGCAATAATCGAACCTAAGACTTCTCACTTACAAGTGAAGAGGAATATCACTAAACTGTAAAATTAAGTGGCAAAATTATTATTAGTACTGAAAATTGGTGGAGCAAAAGCTACTTGTGGAAAACGGGGCTTAAAGCTCAAGCTGATAAGAAAGGGATAGTGAGAGAAGAAGAAATAGCACATTAATAAGAGAAATCCAAAACAAAGGGTAATCAAAACCTTACCGGACGGATCCAAAGCGTACCATCACCCATTCGAGCATACCATATATCATTTCAAAGGGTTCAAACTCAAAACATTTACTCATTAAATATATGAATTTACAATGCTCATCACGTAATTTTATTGCGTATTATATGGAGAATAATATGAACTCGTGAGGATATTGAAGACTCAGCAAAATCTCTAGGTGAGGCGGGGCATGATGCTTGCTAATCATTTCTTCATTGTTCAAAAGGTACCAATCATGCGCTAATAAAATGGACATGTAATTGTTAATAATTATAAAAAGGCCATTAAAGATATAGAACTTGATAACCTCTTTCAAATTTAGAAAAAAGAGATATATTAATCAACTTAGCTAAACTTAATTCAGTTTTTTTTTGTTTTTGTTTTCCTATCGTTTGTTCATAGGGGAAAAAAACAAAAAACAAAAAAACTCAATTAGAGGGTCGTAGCGTCTCTTTATTATCTTGGGTTTTTGGGATTGTTTTTTTGGGCTTTTGGGATTGTACTGGTGGAGCCAGATTCAACCTGGGACCACGGTGTTGTAGGCCCAATTGGTGAAGTCTCTGTTTGGCTCAATTTCTATGTTTTTTCAAGAATAGTGATACCCACATACCCACTTTTATACGTCACACATTCTTATTAGGAATTGTTTAGAACCACTTTTAAAATAGTTGAAAGTGTTTTCTTGTGAAAATGCTTTTGAAACTAATCTTTAGTAAAATTACAAGTAAATTATGAAAAAGCATTGGAAGTGCTTATTACAAGAAGCACTTTAAGTGCTTTTAAAATCCGCAAAAAATTTCGCTAAAAGCATTTTAAAAAACATTTCCAAACTAGCCCTTAATTTTTTACAATTGATTTTCTTCAATTCATTTCATTCGACGGCTGATAATTGAGAGGTGTGTGAGAAGTAAAAATGGATGTGTGAAAAACACTACCCTATATTAACTCTCATGTAATAGGCATCCATGCAATTCATCCGCGAATGGATGCCTTATTCGATCATTGAGAAACTAAACTATTATCATGTTATATATGACCCAGAAAGTGAACAACCACATCATAAATAATATTTACGACAAGATTCTTCACTCAATATACTTTTCAATAAAAATGAAACACTTGGCAATGCTTCCGCATTCTCGTTTCAACTTCTATGTACTTTCTTTCCCATCAACTTAGTTTTGGGTAAAAATAACCAAGAAACAAAAACTTCTCTGGAAATGACGCTGAGAAGCAGATATGAGGGGTGGCAGGGACGAAAACGAGAATAGAACAGAATCTCGGCGTCGTCTTCCCTCTGTCGGAAATAATACATTCAATACAAATGCAACTACACAAATACCTCCCAAATTTACTAACCAAGTTGGGTTATAAGGGGCTCACGTTACACATTAAAAGATTCTAACATGATGATTTTACATTTGTGTGTCGAAGAAAGGCAGTTCCAAACGTTAACTAAAGCGTAAATCGTATATGTATAAATAATGCTTATTACAGTACACAAAAACAGATAATTACAGAAGGGTACTGACCATATACTAATAAACTCTTACCTTTTTTCAGGTCATCTCAACCATCCCTCGAGCAACAATAAGTTCGCCTGTACCATCACCATCGCCATTGTCTATTGGCATCATCATCTCATCTTCGACTGTGAAGTGATATTTCTCCCCTATGGCCCTTAGAAGCTGGTATACTTCAAACATTGTAGGCCTCTCCTTGGCAATAGGCCCTACACAGTTGCACGCAACTTTAAGAAACTGGAAAAGCTCATCATTCACACCCTTCCCGACCAAAGATTTGTCGAGCGCATCCAGGAGTTGAGATCTGCTTGACAGTTGCATAATCCATTCCACCAAATTTCCTTTGAAGTCTTCAGGGGCTTTAGAAATGTGGGTGGCTCTCTCACCAGTCACCAACTCAAGGAGTACAGTTCCGAAACTGTAAACATCTCCCTTTGGAGTGGCCACTAGAGTTCGTGTATACTCGGGAGCAACATATCCCAGATCACCAAACTCCCCATTCACAAAAGTACTCAAATGTGTATCAATTGGATTCATGAGCCTAGCTAGCCCAAATTCAGATATTCTCGGCTCAAAATCTGCATCCAATAAGATGCATTTGGAGCTTATGTTTCGGTGGATAATTCGAGGATTGCAGTTATGGTGGAGCCATGCTAATCCTCTAGCTGCACCTATCCCAATTTTAAGCCTAGTTGGCCAGTCCATGATCTTTGCACCTTCAGCATCTGCAGGATGTAGCTGATCATGGAGGGTACCATTAGGCATGTACCTATAGACCAAAAGCCTTTCCCTCTTTGCTGTGCAAAAACCTAAAAGAGGAACCAAGTTACGGTGCTCTATATTTCCCAAAGTAGTCATCTCAGACAGAAACTCTTTCTCAGAGTGTTGAGATTCCTGCAACCTCTTGACCATAAGTGGAGTGCCATCATCGAGCACTGCTTTGTACATCGTTCCAGTTCTTCCTGTCCCAATGATATTGTCCTTGCAGAAACTGTTGCTGGCCCTCATGAGATCACTCAGCTTCATTTTAGAAAGCGACTTCTCAAACATGGAAACCTAGAGTAAACTAGCTTCGTTAGAATGCAATACAATTCAAACTACCAAAAATGGAAACATAAATTTGATTATCTAAAATCAATAAAACATCGCGAGAAATAAAGAGAAACAGAACCAATCAAATATCATTATACGTAAGTATTAATTTGTTTCTAAAAGATATGCTCTGTAATAGCTTGCCTTGACGGCTTTCGTTTTCTTCAAACTCTTAGCCCACTTGTTTCCTTCGGGGTCCTCTTCCTTCTTCTTTGCAGACACTCTACGCATAAGGAAGACCAAGGCAAAAATCACAACTAGTGCTGCAAACGTTGCACCGCCAACACCAGCTGCCACAATAACTACGCTGTTAGACTTCTTTTGAGCTCCCCGGCACGGATTCAGAAGCTTCCCACAAAGTCCAGCATTGTTTGCGTAACTTTCTGCTGTAATTACACTATTGTTACAGAAGTCTGGGACTGGGCCAGAAAGCTGATTGTTTGCCACGCTAAATGTTTTCATCCTACCGAGCTGGCCAATCCCTAGAGGGATGTTACCGGTGAACTGGTTGCTGTCAAGCTTAAGCACATTCAGATAGCTACAATTGGTAATATTTGTTGGGATTTGCCCTGAGAAGCTGTTAGAAGAGAGATCAAGAGTTGTAATGAACGAAATAATTCTACCGATATCTTCAGGAAGAGGTCCACTGAGCTTGTTGCTCGAAAGATCTAATCCTGTTAAGCTTGTGCAATTCGCTATACCATGAGGAAACGGGCCCTTGAGCCCCAAATCCGAAAGCTTGATATTTAAAACTTTGCTCTCGTGAGGGTGCCAACACTCGATTCCCAGAAAGTTACAGATGAAACCTTCTGTGTTATTGTTGAAATCCCATGAAGAGTTTAAGTAACCTAAAGGGTCCTGAAGTGTTGCTTTTAGACTTTTCAAGCAGTTGATATCACTCTCAACAGCAGAGCTGAAACTACAACTGAGTAATAACCAGACCACTGCACCAACGAAAATACCAGGATCTCGTCCATTCGATAGCATATACATTGAAAAAGCCATCAAAATCGCATAAATTCGCAATTCTTTTTATTACCAGAGCTCAAGAATACTGAATACCACAAAACCCCAGCATTAGCAAACACCAAGCCCTGAAACAAAATTCAAAAGCAACAAGAAATGAACCCAATCAGACCAATAAACACTCAAGTTTTACAAAACTTTAGCTTTAATTAACACCAAATTTGAAAACAAATTATGGAAACAACACAGGAAGCAAAACCCAATTCATCATCTCTCTACCAAAAGATGCAGAAACATGTATACCAAGCAACAATTCAACTAATGAAAACAAGCAAATTCAAAATTCACAAAATACAAACTATAACAAACACATAGCAAGTTCAAAAAACTGACTTGATCCAATTGAGTTGACCCAAGTCTCCCTAAACATACAAAAATCCAGCTAAAAATTTAAAGCTTTGGGAAAATTTCAAACCTGACATAATTCCCTTGCAGAAAACACAGATGAATCAAAGATCCCGGAGAAGGGTTCTTGAATCCACAGCAAAGCTTCCTTCTTTTTCCACAAAGACAGAGACTTTCGGGGTCAACAAAAACACAAGTGCAACATACGATTTATATAAAAATAATTACCCAATAATTTTTTCTGGGGAAATTCTAAAAAGGTGTGTGAATGGAGATGGATTTTTGCAGAAGAAAACGTTTGGATGGGATTGGAGAAGAAAAGAAAGGAAAAGAGAGAGGGCCGACGGGTCAAAGAAGGCCGGCCATTTTTGTCCAACTTAGCGACGACTTGAGGCCTGCAATTTAGTGCTATTGGCTCAATACACTCTTGACCTTGAGAGAGTGCTTGACTGGCTTTTATTTGGTTTCTTTTTCAACGAAATGGGAAAGTTTTTTAATGTTTTTACTGTTAAAAATGTGCTTCTATTGGTCTGTAAACGGTTTACCACCACGAAAAGCTTCGGTCTTTTCAGAGCGTTTGTGTTCAACAACTCCTCATTTTTTCCTTTTTTTCCTCCATCATAAAACTATAAAAAACTTTGGTCCATAGAGATTTTTCAGTGTAACAGTCATTCAACGATATGTTATGTTATTGAGTTATGAGTTACACAAATTTACATGAGTTATTATTATTTTTTTTTCATATTTAGTGAATTTAAACACAATTGTGATTTACTAGACTTTATGATTAAGAATGTTACTATCATAAGGACGTTAATCTTGTATCGTAGAAGATAAAAACGTTATTCACTAACAAATAGATGGACGTGTTATAAAAGGAGTGGATCAATAAGGACCCATGTCAAGGTGATGATGACAACGAAAAATTACTCATTAGATTCTTACAAGAGAAATGCTAAAGATACTCTAAAATATGATACTTTCTAAAAACTCTCTGTCACCTCACAGTTTAACTTCAATTCTCGTACCAACATTATAAAATATTATGCAAAAACTTAGAAAGGCAGAAAGTCTCACCTTTAAAAAGGTCTTCTTAGCATTTATAGTTGGGTGAGAGTGAGGGCAGAGTCACATTCGACACGGTATTCATTTCCCCAAGCTAACATTTGTGTACTTGTAATAGGAGATATTTGTTTTGTTTCCTTCATCTCATGTATTCATGAAGTGGAGCAAACACGCTATGAAATTAATTTCAGCTTGGACATTATTTCTTTTGTGTTTTATTTATTGATGATTGTCGTTCAAACATTTTTAAAATGCTAAACAAGTTTAAGGAGTAATACTCATATATTTTAGTTTAAGGACTCGTTGCATCAAAGTTTAAGGACCAATACTCTAATTTTCTTTTAATTCCATATGTGTTTATTTGGTTATACATATTTATGGGTTTAAATATTCATTTTTATTTGCAATAAGTTTGATACATATTTATGGGTTTAACTATTCATTTTTATTTGCAGTAAGTTTATAGCTCAAATGATTTATAACATTTACCTATACAGTATACACCTATAGTCTAAGTTTATTTCTCTTTCTTCAATATTGCTTGTATTAAAAAAACAAACTTTATTTTGTTAAGAGAGAAATGCTAACGAGACTCTCAAAAGTAAGGTTTTTCATAGACTTTTTATCACCTCATATTTTTAGCACAAATTTTATAATATTAACACGAAAATCAACCTCAAATTATAAAATGGCATAGTGTCCTTGGTGAGTCCCACAATCTCTTAGTATTTCCCTTGTTAAAAATTGGTGTGATGTTTATATAAAGCCAATGTGACTTGTATTCCCTACTTTATCAAAAGGAAAAGGTGCATTCCTCATATTTTACTTTTTTTTATTTATTATTATGCTTCCCTCTTGTTTAATTAAAGGTATCAACTTCACCTCATTGATGGTGAACAGCATTTCCTACAATTAGTTGCTTTTGCCATTTTAATCCTCATTAAATAGTGTGTACTAGATACAATGCAGCCCAAATAACCATTGAAGCATTAAAAAATTTTGAATTTAGACTTCTTTTGAGCTCCCCGGCACGGATTCAGAAGCTTCCCACAAAGTCCAGCATTGTTTGCGTAACTTTCTGCTGTAATTCCACTATTGTTACCGAAGTCTGGGACTGGGCCAGAAAGCTGATTGTTCGCCACGCTAAATGTTTTCATCCTACCGAGCTGGCCAATCCCTAGAGGGATGTTACCGGTGAACTGGTTGCTGTCAAGCTTAAGCACATTCAGATAGCTACAATTGGTAATATTTGTTGGGATTTGCCCTGAGAAGCTGTTAGAAGAGAGATCAAGAGTTGTAATGAACGAAATAATTCTACCGATATCTTCAGGAAGAGGTCCACTGAGCTTGTTGCTCGAAAGATCTAATCCTGTTAAGCTTGTGCAATTCGCTATACCATGAGGAAACGGGCCCTTGAGCCCCAAATCCGAAAGCTTGATATTTAAAACTTTGCTCTCGTGAGGGTGCCAACACTCGATTCCCAGAAAGTTACAGATGAAACCTTCTGTGTTATTGTTGAAATCCCATGAAGAGTTTAAGTAACCTAAAGGGTCCTGAAGTGTTGCTTTTAGACTTTTCAAGCAGTTGATATCACTCTCAACAGCAGAGCTGAAACTACAACTGAGTAATAACCAGACCACTGCACCAACGAAAATACCAGGATCTCGTCCATTCGATAGCATATACATTGAAAAAGCCATCAAAATCGCATAAATTCGCAATTCTTTTTATTACCAGAGCTCAAGAATACTGAATACCACAAAACCCCAGCATTAGCAAACACCAAGCCCTGAAACAAAATTCAAAAGCAACAAGAAATGAACCCAATCAGACCAATAAACACTCAAGTTTTACAAAACTTTAGCTTTAATTAACACCAAATTTGAAAACAAATTATGGAAACAACACAGGAAGCAAAACCCAATTCATCATCTCTCTACCAAAAGATGCAGAAACATGTATACCAAGCAACAATTCAACTAATGAAAACAAGCAAATTCAAAATTCACAAAATACAAACTATAACAAACACATAGCAAGTTCAAAAAACTGACTTGATCCAATTGAGTTGACCCAAGTCTCCCTAAACATACAAAAATCCAGCTAAAAATTTAAAGCTTTGGGAAAATTTCAAACCTGACATAATTCCCTTGCAGAAAACACAGATGAATCAAAGATCCCGGAGAAGGGTTCTTGAATCCACAGCAAAGCTTCCTTCTTTTTCCACAAAGACAGAGACTTTCGGGGTCAACAAAAACACAAGTGCAACATACGATTTATATAAAAATAATTACCCAATAATTTTTTCTGGGGAAATTGTAAAAAGGTGTGTGAATGGAGATGGATTTTTGCAGAAGAAAACGTTTGGATGGGATTGGAGAAGAAAAGAAAGGAAAAGAGAGAGGGCCGACGGGTCAAAGAAGGCCGGCCATTTTTGTCCAACTTAGCGACGACTTGAGGCCTGCAATTTAGTGCTATTGGCTCAATACACTCTTGACCTTGAGAGAGTGCTTGACTGGCTTTTATTTGGTTTCTTTTTCAACGAAATGGGAAAGTTTTTTAATGTTTTTATTGTTAAAAATGTGCTTCTATTGGTCTGTAAACGGTTTACCACCACGAAAAGCTTCGGTCTTTTCAGAGCGTTTGTGTTCATCCACTCCTCATTTTTTCCTTTTTTTCCTCCATCATAAAACTATAAAAAACTTTGGTTCAGAGAGATTTTTCGATGTAACAGTCATTCA
This sequence comes from Malus baccata, assembly GCA_006547085.1. Lineage (NCBI taxonomy): Eukaryota > Viridiplantae > Streptophyta > Magnoliopsida > Rosales > Rosaceae > Malus > Malus baccata. Next base: position 206,538 of record VIEB01000057.1, on the reverse strand, counting down.
ACGATAGGTTATGTTATTGAGTTATGAGTTACACAAATTTACATGAGTTATTATTATTTATTTTCATATTTAGTGAATTTAAACACAATTGTGATTTATTAGACTTTATGATTAAGAATGTTACTATCATAAGGACGTTAATCTTGTATCGTAGAAGACAAAAACGTTATTCACTAACAAATAGATAGACGTGTTATAAAAAGAGTGGATCAATAAGGACCCATGTCAAGGTGATGATGACAACGAAAAATTACTCATTAGATTCTTACAAGATAAATGCTAAGGATACTCTAAAAAATGATACTTTTTAAAAACTCTCTGTCACCTCACAGTTTAACTTCAATTCTCGTATCAACATTATAAAATATAATGCAAAAACTTAAAATGGCAGAAAGTCTCACCTTTAAAAAGGTCTTCTTAGCATTTATAGTTGAGTGAGGGTAAGAGTGAGGGCAGAGTCACATTTGACACGGTATTCATTTCCCCAAGCTAACATTTTTGTACTTGTAATAGGAGATATTTGTTTTGTTTCCTTCATCTCATGTATTCATGAAGTGGAGCAAACACGCTATGAAATTAATTTCAGCTTGGACATTATTTCTTTTGTGTTTTATTTATTGATGATTGTCGTTCAAACATTTTTAAAATGCTAAACAAGTTTAAGGAGTAATACTCATATATTTTAGTTTAAGGACTCGTTGCATCAAAGTTTAAGGACCAATACTCTAATTTTCTCTTAATTCCATGTGTTTATTTGGTTATACATATTTATGGGTTTAAATATTCATTTTTATTTGCAATAAGTTTGTAGCTCAAATGATTTATAACATTTACCTATACAGTATACACCTATAGTCTAAGTTTATTTCTCTTTCTTCAATATTGCTTGTATTAAAAAAACAAACTTTATTTTGTTAAGAGAGAAATGCTAACGAGACTTTCAAAAGTAAGGTTTTTCATAGATTTTTTGTCACCTCATATTTTTAGCACAAATTTTATAATATTAACACGAAAATCAACCTCAAATTATAAAGTGGCATAGTGTCTTTGGTGAGTCCCATAATCTCTTAGTATTTCCCTTGTTAAAAATTGGTGTGATGTTTATATAAAGCCAATGTGACTTGTATTCCCTACTTTATCAAAAGGAAAAGGTGCATTCCTCATATTTTACTTCTTCTCTTTTACTTCTTCTTTTTTATTATTATTATGCTTCCCTCTTGTTTAATTAAAGGTATCAACTTCACCTCATTGATGGTGAACAACATTTCCTACAATTAGTTGCTTTTGCCATTTAATCCTCATTAAATAGTGTGTACTAGATACAATGCAACCCAAATAACCATTGAAGCATTAAAAAATTTTGAATTTATAGATGAGTCCTTACAAATAACAAAATTCATTATGTTGATGAGTTCATGTTTCTACATGTGGTCTAATATCTTAGTAGATAGTGTGTTCGTTTCTACCATGCGTTCCGAGTTTAAAATTCTTTTTTCTTAAATTATCGTAATAGTTTTGAATTTGCCATCTCCCTTTAATAAGAATAAAATTTGAAAAAAAAAATTCATTTCTTCACTTTGTTAGTGGTGCACAAAGATAACCTATGTATTGCACTAGGAATGCTCCGCTGCGAATACTAGCTAGTCATGCCGCGAATGCTTAAAAGAGATGTCCCTTTAATGGGTAGAGGGAGTACTATTTCGTAACACGAAGATCGCTAGTTGGCATATATAGGATGCTCATCCGGAGGTTGTTAGCAGCTAGTGGCATCAAGGATGCTCAATTGCAGTCCATCTTCGTGAGAAGCCGTCTAAAAGGCGAGTTGCGTAGTGTGCCTCCTCCGTTTTTGAGGCTCGGGTCCTCGCAGATTAAACCAAAGGCCTAAAATCCTTTAGTCTAGCTAAGCCTCGAAAAAGACCATTGTGGCTACTTCTAGGAATGTCGGCGTAGGCCATCATGCTCTAGTTACACCAGGGTAGCCCAACCTATCCACATCTGGATATTCGAAGTGCACAGTTTACTCTCTCTCAGGGCACGCAATGTCTACAATAGGTCCTTGATTATGCACAATCTTCAATGAGAGTAGGAGTAGACAGTTGTTGCAAATACACAATCGAGCCAAATGATGAATAACTTCAGAAATCTTCATTGAACAATGAAAAGAATGATATCGAACTTAGCTAAAACGTAGAAACTACATAACAACTGGAGAGTCCTTAGCTTACGAGGTAGTGCTCGTCGAGCTGCTTGAGTCTTTGAGATTTATTTCATTCAAACAGAGCTCAGGGAGAAGTGGGAGGTCATGTGTAGTACTTCTGTAGGTTGTAGACATTCCACTGCTTATCGATCTTTTTGTTGTTCATGATGGTGAGGGTGTAGCTACCCTTGCAGCATGTTTTGCTGAACTTGTATAGACATTCCCAGATAAGATTCATCTTTTCTTAGCCTTCTCTTCAGTCAGTGATGAATGCTTTTCTTAGGACTAGATCTCAAGGTTGAAATTGTCGGATCTTTGCCCTTTTGTTATAACTGGAGAAAAGCTGCTACTGGTAGGCTACAATACGGGTGATAACCTTATCACGTTCCTCCTCTGACAGATCTAGATTTATGGCTATTTCATTTTTGTTATGCTCCAAAGTTGGCAGTATGGTGCTGATGCTCTACACGATGACATTGGGAGGGATGATTGCTTTTAAACTGAATGCGAAAAGAGTTTCACTGGTTGCTTGTCGTTTGGTTGTGCGATACACCCATTGGACACCGAGAAGTTCGTCTGACCACTTTCCCTCCTTATCTGTGAGGGATTTCTAGAGGCAATCTAGGATTGTCTTGTTAGATGCCTCCGCCTACCTATTGCCTTTGGGATATCTAGGCGTAGACATGTGCTACTTAATGTCATATTTCTGGAAGAACTTCACCAAGTCTTTGCCCACGAATTACGGGCCATTGTCGGTGATAATAGATTGAGAGATGCCGAATCGGCAGATGATGTTCCTCCATATGAAGCGTTCTATCTTTGATTGAGTAGTGGTGGTCATAGGCTCGGCTTCTACCCACTTTGTGAAGTAGTCAATAGCCATGATCATCATGCTCATGCCTCTAGTAGCGGGCGGCATGGGCACTACCAAGTTAATTGCTCACTGCATAAATGGTCATGGGCTTGTCTGCGGGTGGAGTTCGCTAGTAGGCAATGCAGGTATAAGCTTGAAGTGTTGGTAGCTGTCACACTTTTGAACAAATTTCTTAGCGTCTTAATGCACAGTGGGCCAGTAGTATCCGGCGTTAAAGACATTTTGTGCTAAGGATTGTCCTCTTGAATGGTTTCTATAAATGCCTTTGTGGATTGAGCCTAGAACTTTCAAGTCGTCGGGAGGCGCTAGGCAGTGAAGATGTGGGCCTGAAAGGGATATTTGAACGAGAATGTCGTTCTACATGTAGTAGTGTATCGCCTTTATTTGGAGCTTCTTAGCTTTCAATCTTTTGGCAGGGAATGTCTCATTAACTAGGTAGTCGATGATGGGATCTTACCAGCTGGGGTTGTATTGACTCGTAATACCTCGGGTGCTAGTTCTTCTACTATGCTCGACTTTCCCAAATACTTGATCGGGATGGAGCGTCTGAACTGGTAGTCCTAAATGGAGCCTAAGGTTGCCAGGGCATCTAGGTGAGCGTTGTTTGCTCATTGCACTTATGTGAGAGTGTAAGTCTAAAACACCTCAACCGGCTTTCGTACCTTCTGAAGGTATAATGCTTTCCTTGGATGTTTTGCTGCATACTCTTCTATAGTCTGGCTAGTGATGAGCTAAGAATCGGAATGGATTGCAAGCTTCTTGACTGCCAGATTTTATGCCATTTAGAGGCCTGCCAATAAGGCCTCGTACTCTACTTTATTGTTTGATGCCTTGAAGCCTAGAGTAATTGCCTGGTCGAGCATTGAGCTGTTTGGGGTGATGAGAACCAAGCCTACTCCAGAATCTTTGTAGTTAGATGAACCGTCGATGTGCAGGCTCCAAGAGTCTTTGTCATAAATCGTTAGTATCTTCGGGGGGGCGCTTTTGGGCTGTGTTATTGTGTTTTCTAAGCCGAAAGTGAACTCCGCTATGAAGTCTGCCAAAGCTTAAGCTCTTATCACCGTGCAGGGTCAGTAAACCAAGCAGTATTGGTCGAGTTCCAACACCCACTTCATCACTCCGAGAAGCGTCTGGACCATGTAGGGGATACTGAGTCAAAACAATGACTGTATGCGCTTGAAAGTATGATATAATTTCCAAGCTGTAACAATTAGCTCAAAAATTAGCTTTTCAATCCTTGGGTATCTTGTTTTGGCATCGTGAAGAGCTTTAGAAGTGTAAAATACTGGTAGTTGGGCCCTCATCTCTTCTTGTATAAAGGCAGAGCTTACTACTACGTCTAGGACTGCTAAATAGATGTATAATTCCTCGACTGCTTTTGGCTTAGATAATAACGGATAAGATGTCAAATATCTCTTCAAGTCTTGAAATGTTTTCTCTCACTTGTCATCATACTTGTCTCTTTGCGTTTTCTTGATGACCTTAAAAAAAGGCTTATATCAATCAGTTGAGCACAGCTGGGCTTAGTCACGACCCGATTCTAGCTGTCTTCTTTGGCTATTCGGGATCAAGAATGATGTATTTGGCGTCTTCTTCTACCTTCAATCCTTTTTCTTTTGTCGATGTGTCCTCCTAAATGCCATTATCTTAATCTGCCTGATGTGGTTGCTATTGGGTAACAGGCTTATCTTTTTAAACCTCGGTAGCTTCTACGAGGGTGAAAGACTTCTTCTTTTATAGCTTTAGCATTTATACAGTGCATCATCGGGATGCGGCCTGGTCTGCCTTGATCTTTCAGACTCATCATCCCGAATGTAAAATCGAATTTTCTGGTACTCGATAGAGGTTACGGCGCCCAGTTTCATTAGCCAGAGCCTTCCCAAAATCCCATTATAGGGAAATAAGTCACTGATTATTTTGAACGTTTACTGTGAGACTACTTGTGGTGTTCTCACATCAAGTGTTATGTTGCTAATAACAATTGAGGTGTATCCGTTGAATTCCGTGAGTACCTCTGTTAGGTGTATTATCGTGCTTTCCAAACCTATTTGGTTGATCGAGATCGAGAACTTGGTATAATTCTTGGCGGCCTGACCTCCTCTTGCCAGGGACCGATCTCTACGCTTGGCTTCCTGCCTACTTTGATTGTAGGACTACTTCTTATCCACCTTCTTCTGGGCTACCTCAAACTCTTTCTGAGGCTGCTTAGGTGTCTTGTTGCTTGTCGGGCCTCATCCCAAAGTGCATGCTTCTCTGCTAGAGCGAATAAGTCTGCCAGAGTCAGGTCTTCATTCATGATCAATTCTCCGAATAAGGGATGATCTGTCGGGAGTCCCTTTTGAAAAGCTGCACTAGAGATCAAGTTGTTGCAACCGACTATCTTTGTTTTCTCCGTCTTAAACCTTTTCACATAGTCGCGGAGCGACTCCTTCGGTTCTTCTTGATATTGAAGAGATGGTCGGACTTTTTCTTAATCAAGCAATGGTTGAGTATTCCTTAGTAAAATCTACGGAAAGCTCGTCAAAAATCCTAATTGAGTATGGATGCAAGGTATGGAACCAATCATGCGCCTCGCCCTGCAAAGTAGTGGGGAATATCTTGCACATTAAAGCGTTGTTGGCTCTGTAGAGGATCATCGCACTGCGGTAATGCTTCAAGTACTTTTTCAAGTCTCCGACTCTCTTAAATAAGGTGAAATGCAGTGTATTGAACTTACGTGGGGGCTCATTCTGCTCGATCTCGTCTGTGGTCTCGATGTGCTGGAATCCACGCAATTGCTCATTCATGAGCCTCTCTATTTCTTCATCAATTTACCTATGTCGGGGCAGTAAGGCTTCTGGCTGCCCCCGGTCATGACTTGTTAGTCTTAGCTATTTTTCCCTATGCTCGAATCATTTATGTCGTGGCTGCAGTACATGTGGTACATTACTGGCAGGCGAACGAACGAATTACTTGTAAGTTGATGGTTGAACTTGAGTCGAATTTTGCAAATGTTTCTTCGCGTCTGTCGTGCTGCCTACTTCAATGTGAAGTTGATTATGCTCCTTGCGAGCCTAGCAGCATCTTCGCCTGAAATGTTGTCCATATATATTATTGGAGTGTGGCCCTAATCGTGAATGTATGCTCGTCTAAGGGCTTAACCGAGAATGCATGCTTCTCTACGCGCTAAGATGAAAGTATACACTATCTTAGAAGCCCAAGTGAGAATGTACATTGTGAGATCGCTTGGTTCGTACCTAGTCGATTGGCTGCTTGCCAAGACACTACTAGAGAGAAACATCATCGACTGCCCTTGTTCGTCTGGGGCACGTTACACCTCGGTGCACTACAGTAGTTGACTCACCAAGGTAGTATGCTACACTATGGCGCTTCAGTTTGGTGACCTGTCGAGATAGGTGTTGTTCGTTATTTGAAATGGAAGAGTTGGGACGGTAGACATTTGCTTGAGTTGTGGAAGTGTAATAGACTCTGAGTGCAAAGCTTGAGCTAGGATGGGTCAGATTTGCAGTAAAGTGGGGCAAAAATGCCCTTAGTTCAACCGTTGGTCACGAAATCTGGATTTGGGTAAGTTAAACTGGTCTGAGACCATTATCTAGAGGGTTACGATAGTAGGTTGGGCGCATGGGCGCTGGGTTGCCTTGGTTTGTCCTGTTTGGTCTCGAGCTGAAGGTCCACTAGACTAGCGCTAGGATGCAGCTTGCGTCACTGTTGGCACAACTTGGGCTACCTCGATCTGGGCAGTTCGCGTCCAAGTGAAAGAGGTAAGCGTTAAGGCTGTTGCCGAGGGCGAGCAACTTCCTAGGCCTACGGCTGTTGGCTGCTTGCGTCTCGGGTCTCTTACCCTAGAGTTTCATCGTGATGAATAGAAGCTGCCCTGTGGGCCATTAAAGCGGCGACAACCGTTGTTGGCATGGCCACGTTAACTCGTGGTGGCAAAGGTGCGGTCTTTGTCGTGGTAAGCCTCAAGCAGCGACAACTCGGAGCCACGTCACTATCTCTATCAATAGGTCTATGTCCTTCAACGTAAGAGGTCTCATTGGTTGTAATTTCTGAATTTCCTGTCATTATAACCCCAATTTGTGGATGCAAATTTCTGATGTCTCTTTCTTTACGAAAATGCACCTGCAAAATAATCACACCTAAGATTAAGGTCAAAAGTCTCACGCACCCATGATGAATGGGGGGGCTTTGGCCTAAGAATCTCCATTGCCAAAGTTATCACCTCTATAGAGGTAATCTAATTCCAGGGAAATCCGAAATTGAACTCCTGAAATTGGGTGGACCCCACATAAAATCTAATTCCCCAATTGCTAGTAAACGGCGGAATGCAATTCTGTTTCTCTCCCTTCCAATCCCAATTAGTAAACACGCTCTGAGAGAGAGAGAGAGAGAGAGAGAGAGAGAAAGGTCCCTTAAATGAGGGTGAGGGACCTTTTTACATTGTCCATTGGCTAAATAGTAGTGAGGCTAAAATATTATACAACACGTATGAAATTTAAAATATGGTCATTTTGGTTGCAATCTTTGTTCAACCCAATTGTTCGATTGAAAATTTATTTATTCAAACATTTTTATTGAAGTCCAACATTTAAATGTTGCATTATTTAGGAGATTTAACTCTCGCATTTATGAATTTCGTAACCCATAATTATGAAATTAAAAAAATTAAAATAGTATTTTTGAAATATAATAATTACTTAATGCTCAATAATAGAGTAATATTGTTCTTCACATAGTTTTTAGCAAAATCAATAAGACATTTATTTGTAGTGAAGAAAATGGACGAAGACAGTTCTACAAAGAAATCCTAAACCCTTAACCCAATGGATATGGTTTTAGATTTTGGTGATTTTTGGTAGACATGATCTTTGAATGAATACCTAAAAGATTGACAGTTCGGGTCATTGAAATACATTACGAAGTGGACCCCACAAAATGTTTATCAAAAGTTGTATAAAAAAGTGATGTCATAGATCTGTCCTCCATAACAAATATTATACACCTTTGGCATTTTAAGGTTATCTCCAACCTTTCCCTGTATTTTTAACTATTCATCTTTACGTATGAATGACACACCCCGACCTGGAATATCCACCTGGACTCCGAATCGAGTTGTGCTGGGCGACACCAGAAAGGTGATGAAGCCATAAAGTGTGGTGATGTGGAAAATGTGAATAAATTTAAACCTAAAAGCAAACTAAATGAAAGATTACGCATGTGAGCAAGATTGAACCCAATTCATACATGATGTCAGAGCATATGTATAGTAAAAGTAGGATAAGAATTATACAATTGAAGGTAATCTCATAAAGCAACTTTTGCCATGAATCCTTGTTGGCAAAAAAACTCTGCCACTAAATCATGGAGAGGCGAAAAACAAGGTGAGTGGGCCTAAAAATAAAGCTTTGTAAAACCTTTTCGAAAATGTAATAACCCTACGCATCAAAACAAGTATAGATTCCAAAAATAACATACTTTGTATAGTATATAAATACATACCATAAACAATAATATCTCCAAAATGCAATCATTCACCATATTTCGCACATAAAACATATGGTATCTAGTATCCCGCATAATGAACATATAATATCTAATGCTCATAGACATATGTTGATGCACGAGCTCATGCATAGATATTTTGATATAAACAGGATTGGGTGTAATAATGATTTACACGCTAGTACTACAATCATATGAAGACTGGCGCTATGTGCATCACATACGAGTCCTAATTGCCTATAGCAATCTAGGACAAGATTGGCACCTACAATGGATCCAAAATGAGTGTACGGTTCAATGTGAACATACACGTGAAGACTGGTCCTGACCCGAGCGAGTAATAACACCAGTGTAGCATGCACGATGAACAGTTAACACAAATATGATCATGCAATGGTAATTCAATACTCCTAGTCAATAAAATATTATTCATGGTTGCAACTATAATTAAAGCATCCCATAATAGTACGTATACTCGTGCATCTCATAGGATATAGGACAATTTCATAAATTCCGCCGTTCCACTCATTCTTATAAGCGTTAGTCTAATCTAGGTGTAATGTAGAGAATTCTTTACTAACTATATATATGGAAGCTAAATAAATATATAGTAATTAAAAGCAAAAGACCCACTCACAATTACTTGCGAGATCACATCCATTCAAGCTAGGAAAGCCGAAGCATCCGATATTAATCGCAACTAAGCATAATATTGAGGCCTATTAGTAAAACTCAATTAAAATGTTTGAATTTGGAAAAACTGATGGCGGATTCGGAACAGCTCGTTGAACCACGCTAAGAAGGGTCCCGGGCAAATTTTGTAAAAAGTCAACAGTCAACCAAAAAGTCAACCAAGCCGCCGAGGCGGTCAACTACATTAAAACTTTGGAATTTTACTAAATGGATGCCAAAAACGGACTTGGGGCATCGAAATAACATAGGAAGGCTTCCAAGAAAATTCAAAAAAGTCAACAAAAGTCAACTAACGGTCAACAGTTAAAGTTAATGAAATATTCCATCGTTGGACGGAATATCCCGTTAAAACTAAAGATAGGTTAACCGAATATACCTGGGAAATATTCCCTACAATTTCTGAAATGGACCCAGGTCGAATTTGGTGGACTCCGGTTGGATCCGGGTCTGAGTCAGTTTGCAAATCCATGTTTGGATCTGGATTTTGGTTATTTGGTCGGGTCGACTTGGTCGCAGTCAAGGGTTTATGGGGATTTTGGCTTGGAAACTTTCCGAGCTCCGATTTGGGTTCAAATCTTAACCATTTTCTGCATACTATATATGGATTTGAAGCTATGGAAAAAGTAGATTAGGAATATAACAATGAAGTTAGTCAGTTTTTTCCTCCAATTGTAAAAAGCCTACAATTACCACCCCAATTTTATAATTTGTTAAACTTTTGTATTTCTTTGAATATTTTTTTGGCTAAGAATTTTGGAATTAGTTTTTGTATAATCTATCTTGTTTTACTTTTACGAACATTTCACTGTAAAAAAAGTTCAAATTCCGAAGAAAAAAAATTGGTAGCGAAATATGAGAAAATTGAATTTTTATGGGTGAGTGAACATTTGGATGTGTATTTCTAGAATATTAGAAGTTTTGGTGTTGGATCTAATTTGGGTTAATTTATAATATTATTTTGACCATTGGATTTAAATTTAAGTCATTGAATCTTTTTATTATCATTAAAATTGATTAAGTTGGATTTGAGTCATTGGATTTTAAAAAAATGATGTAGCTGGCCAAATGGCATTGAATCAATATCCAAGAGGTACAACAGTCATTGGATGCCAACGACGCTATAGTCATAGTCGTAGAAGGGCCGTTGTCCATGCACTCATCTGCAGACGATCTCTCTGCTTTAATGCAGTTGACGCATGGGGCTAAGCCTTCTCCTTTCTTCACATGCAACTGCTGCAAGCTAGGGCCCTCGTTGGCCCACTTATTTTCTTATCAATCGTGGGGGAGGGGGGGTTGTTTCCCGCTCCCAAATACATCCCATGAAGAGGTATTGGTCTAAATATTAAGTTGTTATTTTTATTTTTTATAAGAAATGTTAAGGAGACTCTCTCAAAAATGGGATTTTTCACTGCCTCATGTTTTTAGCACAATTTTCGTGCCAACATTAAAAAATATTGTGCTAAAAACATAAGATAATGAAGAATCTATAAAAAGCCTCATTTAAAAAAAAATCTCATTAGCATTTCTCTTTTTTATTTCCATCCTCCTTGAGACAGCTGATGTGAGAATTACTTGACACACAAATTAAACCCTATTGATGACAATTGTAGTAATGATGCAAGTAGGGATCGTTCTAGACGGGGGATTAACTAGGGATGCTAATCAACAAATATAAGACTCAAGAATATAAGAAGAAACTTAAAAACACAAAAGTAGGCTTTAAAACACTAAACTAGACTCAAAGAGTTCAAAACACTTTAAGGCACAAACTAAACAAACTTAAACACACTTCGATACAAGAAAGTAAATGGGGGGTATTGGTTTGGATGAGATTGAGATAACAACAAAAAGTAAAACTAAATAGATGGTTGATGGATTAGCTAGAGATCCATTCTTCACACATGACACACTTGTACATGAATTGATTTCCAATTGCTTTTCAATAGATTATGAAACTCAACACCCCAGATTAACCGTGATGCACTAATTAATCCTCAGATTTTCCTTGATTTATTGAATTGGATGAATGCATACGACAATCCAAATTATTCTCCAAAAGTCCTCTACATGAATGCATAATAGAGATACAATCAAAGATCATTACGTTCTATGAAAATCATAAGTGTTAACGAGGCATTCGTAACTATGAATGCATGATACGTTTGCCAAGAATTCAATTAACGCGATTATGACTAGCAACCTTCACTACCAATGAATATAAACTTGTAACGATTAGGTGAAACTCATTTATATCCTAGCATCAAATTCATGCATGAAAACTAAGTATGCATCCTTAATCAACATACAAGAATTAGTTTTGAAGAAAGTAGTTAATTGAATTGCATTCACAACTTATTAAATCACAATTGGAAGAAATCAATTCATATCTCAAGCATGTTCATGGCTTCGAACTTCACCCTAGCTAAGTAAGGGTTTAGTTCCTCATACTTGCAATTAAACAAAAACAATTGATATTAAACATAGAAAAACAAAGTAGAATACACCTAGAATGCTCCAACAACTCCAATGGAATGGCTAGCACAACTCCAAGCACTCCTCCTTCTTTGCAAGCCTTGGAACTAATGTAAATGTGTATGAATTTCTGTGTGTCTTCCTTGAAGGCTGAATGGTGCTTATATAGAGGTTGGAAATGTCAAGCAATTGCAAGTTAATGGACAAGGGATCTCACGGCAATGAAGGAAGATGCTGCCAGCTTTTTGCCTTGTGTGTGTGTGCTGTCTTTGTGCTCTTTCCACCTAGAAATAATCATGCCAAAGCCACCCAAAGCTATAAGTGGGAGACCAACAAGAAATCCACTTCATAGTGGTCCAATTTCCTTGCTTTTCTGCTGTCCATTCACTCCCCTTGTGCTGATTCTTTCTTCTTGCCGTGAGTGTGTGTGTGTGTGTGTTGTCCTCATCACTTCCCACTCTTCCATACTTTAATTTCTGATTCCTTGTTGCCCATGTGGTGTGTGTGTTGCTGTTTTCTTTCCTTCTTGCTGCCCATGTGGTGTTTATACTTGTACATACATGTTCTTCATCCATTTAGCTAGCAATAAACACATTTTCTGCCATCACATGGCAGCTATGATGTTTGAAGTTGTAGGCCAACACTTTGCACACACACATCCAGATTTCTAGCCCTTTGAATCATCAAATTTGTCCATCCTCATGTCTCCATGTTTGCACCATCCAATCTTGGCCCAAAAATGCTCCAAAATGCATCTTCTTGCATCCTTGGCCCATAGAACCTACCACCACAAAAAAATGGCTTAAACTACTAACATAACTAAGAACTAAGAACATAAATGCACGAAAACAAACATACTAAGTCGCATAAATATGCTCCTATCAAATTCCCCCACACTTAGCTTTTGCTAGTCCTCGAGCAAAACAAAGAAACAAAACATAAGAACAGAACAAAACCTAAACCTTCCAACATTTACCTTAGGGATTTTCAATGCAACATGACATGCAAAAGATCATCATAACCACAGATTTTTTTTTCCCTACCCTTGAGCACATACTTAATCATAGTCACCACATACTAGTTCATATATAACCAATTAAAACGATGTTTTGAATGTAGTAACATGCCTTAGAGAATTTGCTCAATTCCTTACAAGATACACTCTTATTTTCACTCTGATTTTCTGACTACTCACCCTACACTAGGTGTATGTGAGAAGATTGATGTAAACATGAAAACGAACACTCACATATGTTTATAGCAAAGAAAGCAATTTCTGGACTTATTAAGCATGTATAGATATGATCTCATGACTGGAATGCTACTACTTAGATGTGAGAACCAGGAACACCATATGCTCGTACCAATCCCAAACTCCACATATTGAAACACATAACACTCAAGATTGAAGTTAAGGGTTGTAACGGGGTTAGGGGTGATGGGCTAACAATGAAAGGTAAGGAAACAAACGTTTTTAAAGCATAATAAGCAAAGTAATGAAATTGATGCTTAGAATTCCCTTTGAATGCAGCAACTAACTTTAAACACAATGGGGTTATTCATTCAACTTTTTAGGGCCGATTTCAACTTTTGGACCCTTTCTACAACAAACAACACTTGTGAGCCTTTCCTCACTTATTTCAAACTCTTTTTCTTTTCTTTTCAACACTTTTTCTTTTTCTAACCCGTGCCTTATTACTTTCTTTTGGCACTCAAAACACAAAAATCTCATTCCCCCACACTTGTTTTCTGCATAAGGACAATCAAAAGGAATTCATTTTAAGTCATGCTTCATTATGCTTTAAAAACAAGGGTATGGATAGTCCTAATCTAGGCTAGGTAAGGGAAATGTGGGTTAATAAAGAAAATAGGCTAAACAAGGCTCAACGGGGTTAAACTTAAACAAATATGCAAGAGATAGGCTTTTTGGCTCTAGTTCACTACACAACTTTCATCTTGAATATGTGTTATGCAAATCAATGTCATGCTTTGAATGGAACGGGCATAAGTTCTAGTATTTGGAACTAAATGATGAAACGCCTTCTAAGTAGCAACCAAGCAAAGAATGATGAGATCATGCAACGACTTTAGAAAACAAAAATGCACAGATTAATAACTCTCCAAAGAACGTATTAGGCTCAAGTCTCTCAAGGTTGTAGTGTTAGTTTGAGTTCCTTCCTTCAAGCATGTTACAAAAACTGATTTTTTTTTTCTTTGTGATTACATGTGAATTCGTAAACTATAACTATAACCAAGCATAAATCAAGAGCATATCAAACTTCCATCCATGTTTATAACTTTCTTTAACAGTCATGTAATTAAAAACCAAATCCTCATTATTGTGTTGGAAGGTACCCTAAGACACAAACAAACACACAAAAACAACTCTTTTTGGCTTTTTCAAAACAATTTTTTTAAATTTTTGTCAAATTTTCGGATTTTTATGTCAAAACATACTAACATGCTTAAAAACACACTAAAAACACTTAAAACAGCAAGAAACAACATTGTAAGTGATAGGTGAATAAAATCCCACGAAAATCATGCAACAGCAACTTGTTTACCCCCCCCACACTTAAATCTAACATTGTCCTCAATGTTTCAAACATAAATTCACACAAAAGCAAACAAACAAACAACGAGGAAACATGATAAACATGGCAAAGTAAAAGCAACAGAGAGGAGGGTTAAAGAACGCAAACACCTGGTTTTGGAGTCGGAAATTCCTAGGTCTTCTTTATTTCCATGGGTTGCCTCCTAAGAAGCGCTTTCTTTAACGTCGTGCAGCCGGACGTCTATCATTCATCAATGATCTTTGGTGCCCACGGCATGGAGGGATAGATCCTCCACCACATGCTCCTCAAACAGGTCGTAATAGGGCTTCAATCGATGCCCATTAACCTTGATTTCATGTCCTGTTTTCAAGCTTTGGACTTGGACTGCACCATGAGGAAAGACATTAGTAACAATAAATGGCCCAATCCACTTGGAACGTAACTTACCGGGGAATAACCGAAGGCGAGAGTCAAATAGGAGCACTTTCTGCCCCTTGGAGAATGTTTTGGTACGAAGCATCTTGTCATGATACGCCTTGGTCTTGTCCTTGTAAATTCGAGCGTTCTCATAAGCGTCATGCCTAATCTCCTCGAGTTCATTTAGTTGGAGCTTTCTATGCACCCCGGCTGCATCTATGTCATGTTGAAGGTCTTCACAGCCCAATGCGCCCTATGTTCCAATTCAACGGGCAAATGACATGGTTTACCATAAATGAGGCGAAAAGGTGACATACCTAGAGGGGTTTTGTAGGCCGTACGATAGGCCCACAATGCATCGTCCAAGTGCAAACTCCAATCTCTCCTTGAAGGCCCCACGGTTTTCTCAAGAATTTGCTTGATTTCCCGATTTGAAACTTCCGCTTGCCCATTGGTTTGAGGATGATAAGGGGTGGATACCTTATGCGTCACTTTGTACTTCTTGAGCAAAGCTTCAATGGTTCGATTACAAAAGTGAGAGCCTCCATCACTAATGAGAACTCTAGGCATGCCAAACCTAGCAAAGATATTAGTTTTCACAAAATCTGCAACAACCTTTGAATCGTTAGTCCGGGTGGCTTTGGCTTCCACCTATTTGGAAACATAATCAACAGCTAGCAAGATATAAGTGAAACCAAAAGATGGAGGGAAAGGACCCATGAAATCTATACCCCAAACATAAAAAATTTCAACAAAAGACAAAGGTTGTTGCGGCATTTGATCCTTGGTACTTATATTTCCCATTCTTTGGCAACGATCACAAGTTAGACAGAAAGTTCTAGCATTTTTAAACAGTGTGGGCCAATAAAATCCACATTCAAGAACCTTTAATGCCGTTCTTTGAGTGCCAAAGTGTCCCCCACAAGCATAAGTGTGACAAAAGGTTAGAATAGCATTAAACTCAGAATCGTGTACACACCTACGTATAACTTGGTCAGGGCAATACTTCCACAGATAGGGATTATCTCACACATAAAAACGTGCATCTTTTCGAAGTTTATCACATTGGTGCTTGGTGAGATTTCTAGGAACTTGTTTAGACACTAAGTAGTTCACCAAATCAGCATACCACGGTTCACTTACCTTGACGGACATCAGTTGCTCATCTGGGAATGTCTCTATGATAGGCACGGCATCCTCATCATGCACCATACGGCTCAAGTGGTCAGCCACCACGTTTTCACTTCCCTTCTTGTCCCGGATTTCGATATCGAACTCTTGGAGAAGAAGCATCCAACGAATGAGTCGTGGTTTGGCTTCCTTCTTGGTGAACAAATACTTCAATGCTGCATGGTCAGTATAAATAATAACTTTAGTACCAAGCAAATAAGAACGGAATTTGTCTAAAGCAAATACAACATCAAGAAGTTCTTTTTCAGTGGTAGAATAATTCAATTGTGCATCATTTAAAGTCTGAGAGGCATAATAGATAACATGCGGCCTCTTTTCCTTCCTTTGCCCCAAAACAGCTCCTAATGCATAATCGGAAGCATCACACATAAGCTCAAAAGGAAAGCTCCAATCCGGTGGAACTATGATAGGGGCCGAAGTTAGCATTTCTTTGAGGTGATTGAACGCCTTCTCACACTCCTCGTTGAAGTCAAATGCCACATCTTTCTGGAGGAGACGGCAAAGAGGGTTTGAGATCTTGGAGAAGTCCTTGATAAATCGCCTATAAAATCCTGCATGACCAAGAAACGAATGAATCTCTCGAACCGAAGTAGGAGAGGGTAAGTAGCGTACAAGATCTATTTTCGATTTATCCACTTCAATTCCTCTTTCTGAAACAATATGCCCTAGAACTATGCCTTGTCTAACCATAAAGTGACATTTTTCCCAATTAAGCACAAGGTTAGTTTCTACACATCGTTTCAAAATTAGTGTGAGATTTTCCAAACAACCATCAAATGAATCACCAAACACACTGAAATCATCCATAAATACCTCAATAATCTTTTCCACAAAATCTGAAAAGATACTTACCATACACCTTTGAAACGTGGCCGGAGCATTGCATAAACCAAAAGGCATGCGACGATAAGCAAAAGTACCAAAGGGGCATGTGAAAGTTGTCTTTTCTTGGTCATCTGGCGCTATGACAATCTGATTATATCCATAATAACCATCAAGGAAACAATAAAAAGAATGACCGGCTAACCTTTCAAGCATTTGATCAATGAACGGCAAAGGGAAGTGGTCATTCCTTGTGGTGGCGTTGAGCTTCCTATAATCAATGCACACTCTCCAACCTGTTTGAATACGGGTTGGCACAAGCTCATTCTCGGCATTTTTCACCACTGTCACTCCGGACTTCTTTGGAACACATTGCACCGGGGATACCCAACGACTATCAGAGCTCGGATAAATTACTCCACAATCAAGAAGTTTGATAATCTCATTTTTCACAACTTCCATCATTGGAGGGTTGAGACGGCGCTGAGCCTCTCGAGTTGTTTTAGCCCCCTCCTCTAGAAGTATGCGATGCATGCACGTAGTCGGGCTAATTCCCCTAATATCGGCCAAAGTCCACCCAATGGCCGTCTTGTGCTCTTTCAACACTCGGATCAACTTCTCCTCCTCTATGGCCGTGAGTGATGAGGAGACAATGACGGGTAATGTCTCGTTGTCTCCCAGAAAGACGTACTTTAAATGATCGGGTAACGGTTTAAGCTCAAGTACGGGTGCCTGAGTTACTGAGGGTAACAACTTATTAGTGGAGACTGAAATTGAAATTGGGTTAGAAGGCTTACCATGATATTGAGGTAGTGACTCAAGGGCAGCCACTATCTCGGCCTCCTCCACACTTCTAGGCACGACAAAACCAGATTTTTGCCCAATTCCTTGTGCAATTGTTGTTTCAAGTGTATCCCTCTCCAAACAATCGAGAAAATTCTGCGCCAAATCATCAATTATATCAATAGAAAAGCAAGAATGATCAAGGGCAGCCACTATCTCGGCCTCCTCCACACTTCTAGGCACGACAAAACCAGATTTTTGCCCAATTCCTTGTGCAATTGTTGTTTCAAGTGTATCCCTCTCCAAACAATCGAGAAAATTCTGCGCCAAATCATCAATTATATCAATAGAAAAGCAAGAATGATGGTCCTTAGGAAATTTAATACTTTCAGAAAGATTGAAATCAATGACTTCCCCATCAAATTCCATCGTTAAAGTTCCTTTAAACACATCTATCTTGGTGCGGGCTGTTTTCATGAAGGGCCTCCCTAATAGAATCGGAAATGGGGTGGAATGGGGTGAATCTTCCATGTCAAGCACGTAGAAATCCGCTGGAAAAATCAAGTTACCAACTGCACCAAAACATCTTCCAAAACACCCTTTGGATATGCATTAGAACGATCGGCTAATTGAATTATCACACCATCATTTTTAAGCTCACCTAAGTTCATAGATGCATAAATAGAGTATGGCATAACATTAATTGAAGCCCCTAAGTCTAACATGCATTGTTCAAACTTAGTATTACCAATAACGCATGGAATTGTAAAACTACCCGGATCTTTGCATTTAGGGGGTAATTTCCTTTGTAACACAGCAGAGACATTTTCACTTACTTGAACCACCTCTTTGTTCGAAATCCTTCTCCTTGTTGTACAAAGTTCTTTCAAAAACTTAGCATACCTCGGGACTTGCTTAATCGCATCAAGGAGCGGGATATTGACTTGAACTTTCCGAAAGGTCTCTAGAATGTCCTTCTCGGCTTCTTCCTTCTTTGATTGCCTAAACCTGCCAGGAAAGGGCACATTTAGTGGAATAGAACTAGAAAAAGTTGAATTGGGACTTACCTTGGTGGTTTGGGACGGTTTAGGAGGACTAGATGAATTCGGCAAGGTTTGGTCATCCTTGGCCTTGGGCTTTGCTCCCTGTGCTTCTTCTTGCAGCAACTTGTCTTCCTCGTCTTGACTTGATTTGGATGTATTTGAGTCCGTTCCAACCTGTTTACCACTTTTTAACATGATGGCCTTAGCGGTTTCAAATCCTCCCTTCGGGTTCATAACGGTTGAACTAGGCAATCTGCCTTGTTCTCTAATTTGCCCCATAAACTCGACAATTTGACCCATTTGCTTCTCCAAATTATCCACTCGTTTGTCTTGGATTTGCCTCTCCTTATTTTGAGTTTGTACTTCCTGCGTCAAAGTAGTAAGTAACTTAACAACTTGATCATTATCCAAAGACATACCTGAGGTTGTTGGGGCAGATTGCACTTGGTTTTGATTGGGGACGAATGGCTTTGTATAAAAGCCCGGTGGTTGCTGCCTAAATCCTCCTTGTTGTTGGGGTTGTTGAGGATCCCGCCATTTGAAATTTGGATGGTCTCTCCACCCCGGATTGTAGGTATTAGAGTATGGATCATGGCGTGGTTGATTTTGGTTCCCAAAACCCACGGCATTGGCAGATTCCCAACCCCCATTCTCAATCAATTGAGGGCATTGATCATTGGCATGTCCTTGCATAGAGCACACGCCACACACACTTGGTCCATGAATCTTCATTCCCTCGGCCAACTGAGAAACAATAGAAGTAAGGTTAGCTAATTGGGATTGAATTTCGGGCATAGAACTTACCTCATTCACTTGTGGCCGTGGGGGGTCTCTTTGTCCAACACCTTCGTATTGTTGTGCATTATGTGCTCGGTTGGCAATTAGAACTTTTGCAGCCCCCAGAGTTTTATCCACCAACGCACCTCCCGCCGAGGCATCAAGCATTTGGCGTTCCATGGGAAGGAGTCCTTCGTAGAAGTATTGAATGAGCAACTCCTCCTTCATTTGATGCTGTGGACAAGAAGCAACAAGTGATTTAAAACGTTCATAATAAGAAGGAAACGATTCACCTTGATTTTGTTGGATGCCACTAATCCGTTTCCTCAAGAGAATGACTCTTGAAGTTGGGAAAAACTTCTCCAAGAAAGCTCCTTTCATACTATCCCAAGATGTAACCGTTCCGGGTGCTAACTCGTAAAGCCAATCCTTCGCCTTTTCCAAAAGTGAGAATGGAAAAGCCTTCATCATCAGAATGTTCCCGTCGACATTTATGGGTGTCATGCTCGAACAAACAACCTCGAATTCCTTGAGATGCTTGTTTGGCTCTTCCATGGAAAGCCCATGGTATTTCGGAATGTGGTGCAACAAGCTTGACTTCAACTCGAATTCAGCGGTCTTGCCTTGGGCAGCCGCGGGGTATTGAATGCATAATGGTGCGGCATTGGCCAACCCCGAGGCCGAAAGCTCTTTAATGGTCCGATTGTCCGCTGCCATAACTTCTTCTTCCACTTCTTCAAACTCAGATTCGGCCTCTGAACTTGAACTAGGTTCACTAGGTTCGGGATGCCTCCTCTTTCTTCTCAAATCACGTTCAAAATCGTCGTTAAAGTCCAAGATATGTGCATGCACAGTTTGAGAACTCCGTGTCATGCACTAGTACCTAAACCAAGAAAACAAAACAAAATAAGAAAACTAAGTAAATTACACTAAAACACAAGGTAAAAACACAAGGGATTAGCAATTTTGCTAATCCCCGGCAACGGCGCCAAAATTTGATGTGAAAATTGACTTGACACACAAATTAAACCCTATGGATGACAATTGTAGTATATGAGCAAATAGGGATCGTTCTAACCCGGGGATTAACTAGGGATGCTAATCAATGTGAAACTGACTTAAAAACATAAAAACAAAGTTTAAAACACTAAACTAGACTCAACGAATGCAAAACTAAAGTTTAAAACACTTAAACAAACCTAAAACTCAAAACAGCAACCTAATGACTCAAAACTACCTAAAAACCACTTTCTAGGCAGTTTTGAGAACCTAACACTAATTTGGACGAAATTGGACTAAAACTTGACTC